>JAOWAN010000054.1:762553-776141 GCA_028566635.1 Lobelia cardinalis | reverse complement strand
AGGAGGTTAGAGGACAGAGCATTTTCAATTAATTACAGAAATGCCACTGTTTTTTTGCAAATATGTATAGCTTTGGAGAATTAAATTTTATAAAAGTTTAATATTGTATTCTAAAAATTATTCTTTGTATCCCAGTGGTTTCTAAAGTTCTTAAAATAAGATGGTTCCTAACGGAATAAACCCCTATATATATATATATATATATATATATATGTATACACACATCAATATTCCTAAACTGTAATTTGTTTTACGTTCTAACTATGCTGTTGATGTAGAGTGATACCGACAGTACTTTTTATAGGTTTTTCTTAAGGCGAACGTAAAATGTTTTTGGAAGGTGAAACTTCTAAATAGCTCCGTGCATGCAGCAACTCTTGCCAAATGCCATTCTATAGTTTGACCTCTTGCACCAGCTTTTAGTATTTACCATTGCGGCCATTATAAGGCCGGCCGAACATTAATGATGGAAACAGGGCAGGAGGGTAACTGGAAATATTTCCGCGTTATGTATCTAAAATTGGGCTGAAATGAGAATGAATGGGGCAAATAAAAATAGAACATGAAATGTGGAGATTTTTACTTTTCAGCTATGACGCGAGGTTTGTAGTGTTTTTTGGACAGATAATTTATTTTCATGTGGTAGACTTTAATTTGGTGTAAATTAGTAATTTAGTATTTTAATTTATTATTTTTTTTTTTGAAATTTTAGGGTTAATCTTATTTTAGATTCTAATATTTTCGTGAGCTCACAATATAAGTTCTCCGGTATAAAAGGATCTAGATAGTATGATTTATAATACTAAAAATAAAGATACAACAAAATTAGCGAAGATACAACAAAAAAAATATATACTAAGATAAAACATGTTCGCACGTTTGTACGATATTTGTGGTTTGTACCTGATCACTTTCATATATATATATATATATATATATATATAGTTTGGTGATCAAATTAGAACCACAAATAAATTGAGAATATAGGAACCTTTAAGAGACCTTAGATCTAAGTATTTTTGAATAGTTAAGATTAAATTAAAAAAAAATCACAATCGGTGGTAATTTTATAATAAAGTAGAATTACTTTAAAATAATATATCTCATGATCTATAATTTAAAATTAAAATCTAATTATGGATTTTTGTTCAAAATTAAATTTTCTTTCAAACAAGATCAATGAATAATATATTTCGGTGATTTTTTTTAGTTCAACTATGAACCATAAAATTAATACTATAAACCATAAATTTATTTTTACAACTTTGAATTATGAAATTAATACTGTGAACCATGAATTTATTTTTACACATGTGAACCGTGAAATTAATGCTCTAAACCATGAAATCTATTTTTTGTTTACAAATTGAATTTCATGGTTCACAGTATTAATTTCGTAGTTCACAGTTGTGCAATATTTAGTTCATGCTATTTTCACTGTAAAATTGAATTTCGTGGTTCATGATATTGATTTCATGGTTCACAATTTTAATTTTATGGTTCACAATTGTAAATTTCATGATTTACAGTTTTAATTTCATTTTTCACCGTTTTAATTTCATGGTTCAAAGTTATAAATTTCATGATTCAAAGTTGTAAATTTCATGGTTCACAGTTGTAAATTTTATTGTTCAAAGTTTTAATTTCATGATTCACAGTTGTAAATTTCATGTTCACAATTTAAATTTCATGGTTTACAGCTGTAAATTTCATGATTCATGGTTGTAAATTTTACGATTCATGATATTGATTTCATGGTTCACAGTTTTGATTTCATGATTCATGCAAATTTTCACAAAAAAATTGAATTTTATGGTTCAACGTTTAAGTATAATTTCATGGTTTACCATTTTATTTTCATTGTTCACAATTGTTGAATAATTGGTTCAGACAAATGTTCACATTAATAAGTTGAATTTCATGGTTCACTGTCCTAATTTCATGGTTCAAAGTTTATATGAAATTTCATAGTTCACAGTGTTAATTTCATGGTTCACAGTTCGATTAAAAAAATATTCGAAATATATTCTTCATTTATCTCGTTTGAAAGATAATTTAATTTCAAACAAGAATTCACAATCAGATTTTAATTTCGAATTTTCGATCATGAGATATGAGCATTTAAAAGAGATGGTAAAAAAATAATTATATTTATTATTGATTTTTTGTAAATATATAGTTTGCATCCTCCTACGATCACAATTCAACACGCAAATTGTTCCTAATTTTTGTATGAAATTACTGTCATATGTCACCGCACATTTTCTATTGTGTTTTTTAAAAAATTGTAATCTCAACCATTAATTTTTTTAATTTAATAATCTAAATTGATTATTAAAGTTCTTAATTAATTAATATTTTAGTAGATCACCTCATATATATATATATATATATATCGATGATCAAATGCATGATAAGATTCAATTAAAGAAAATAACAATCGATGATAATTTTTTAATAAAATAAAAGTAAAAGATTATTTATATAAGTACCTGATTTTCTCTCTTCTCTGAAAATGTAATTTTCTTTAAAATAAAATATTTCAAGATCTATAATTCGAAATGAAAATCTAATTACGACCAGGAGTCGTTCGATCCGGTCCAGTTTTTCCATTCGACCCTCGAGGAAGCCAAAAAACAAGCAATTGTGAATTGAGTCATGAGATGTGACCTGCTTAGGAGCCACAGGGATGGTGTTCAAAATTAAATTCTATTTTAAACAAGATCAATGAACCGTGAATTTATTTCACGATATTAATTTCATGATTTACAATTATAAGAATAAATTTATGATCCACAATATTCATTTCATAGTTGGATTAAAAAAATCATGGAAATACTCTTGGTTGATCTTATTAATTTGACAAATTATATATGTATTGTAGACTTAACGCAATAGGGAAATTGTTAGTGGTGAGCGGACAACAGGTGGTATAACAAATTATACTGTACACATGACTCTGTGGAGTCGTACGGTACATTAATCCTATTATAATGATAGAAGAAACCCTTCCTTCCCATTAGACATTTTATGCAGTTCAGTTCAGTATGCAACCGGTTGCATGATGCCGAACAATTAAGACACAACTCAAGGATAGAAAACAAGCACTTAATTGCTGATCATCGATCAGCTAGCGCATGTCATTAGGCTTATAAAACAAACGGAGGACTCCTATATACTCCTATATGTGATTAATTTAATAGTGCGTCATAATCACGCGTGTTCCTTCATGAACTGAACAATAATTAATATATAATTAATCAACTGTTATGTCAAATTGCTTAATTAGAGTTTTAGTTGTTTCTAAGCTAGCTAGTCTTGCAGATATTAATCCATATCACTAACTAGCCCTGAAATCAATTACTACAAGGATCTGCCATTAGTTCCCTACAAAAAGTACTCCCTTCGTTTCATAATAATTGATGTTTAAAGTTAAATTATTTTTAAAATTTCCAATTTTGTCCTCTCTTTGCATATGATGTCTTTTTAAATTTTTCTCTTATTTAAAGAGGTATTAATTGCTCATTTACCTTGGAATTGAGATAAAAGGTTAATTTAGAAAAAGTATAAAAAAAAATTGTACAATACATCAACTATTTTGAAACACTTTTTTATTTCTAAGAGGTCAACTATTGTGAAACGGAAGGAGTATTTTTTTAATAATCTGGCTTTGCTATCTGACCCAATCTCCTACTATATTTTAATAAATGCAACGGAGTTAATAATACTGGTTTTCTTATTTTTTGTATTTGGTATACTGTAACCTATTAAAAACAGAGTTTGTAATTCAAGATCTAATAAACAATGAGTAATTTTTAACGTATTTTTCTCAATAATTTAGTACCACCCCTATAGCCCAAGTTAATTTGCAGTATCATAGTACTCCACAATGATATAAGAAAAAACATAAATGACTTTTGAGTTAGGGAAGACGTCAAGGTGGCGTTGAACCGTCTGATAAATGATCGATAGAAAAATTGTGGGACCAATGAAAAAATGCCACATCTGTTTAATGACACCATAGCAATTGTTGCAATGGGTGATATATAGTATAGGTGTTTGGTACAGCAAGCATGTGTTTGGTAGAACAAACAAACACATTAATTCAGTTCAGTTGGGGGCAGATTTCATACATACACACGCAAGTTATATAGTGCATATTGGTGCATTAATTCTGAACATTGGGTGTGTTCTTGTGATTGGTTTGATTTTTTAGTTTTGGGATTTTGTAATGATTAAAGTAAAAAGTAAGAGAGAGATAGAGAGAAAATTTGTGGGACCAATGAGAGAGAAAACTCAAAAATTAAAAAACCTGGGTGAAAACCCAGGTGGAGAACACACCCTAAGAGCTACGGAACAGTGGGAACCCACACTTTGAAATTAAGCATATTCATGCAACACATGTACTACTAAACAGTTTTATCTTGATGCAGTTCTTGTTTGGTGCTCATCTTTGACTTTGCTCTTTCCATTTTTTTTTCCTGTCATTTTCTTTTTATTGAATGGCAGAAAATCACAATCTTTGAGCTTTTAATTATTATAATCCAAATTATGATTTAATTAGTAGGGAAAGACATTAAGGAGAGGGAGGAGGAGGAGATTTTAGCCATTTCAAGTGCTTGATTATTTCTCATAACTACTTTTAAACTAAGAAGAAAATTGATAAACTTAATTAAAAGTCAAATGCAGTAACAGAATCATAAAAAAGGAGCTCCACAAGAGGAAACTTGTAGGAGTTGTTCTCCATTATTACAATAACTTATATTTCCTTGAAACTTAATGATCTAAGCCCAAAGAAATACAGCAAAAAAAACAGATTGAGGTTTCAATCTGATTTACAATATGTGGATGCAGACTCAATTCTTGATATGGGTTTTTCACCCAAAAAAAAAAATTAATGAGTGTAAAAATGTGTTGATTTTTTTTTTACTAAAAATGGAAACTCCTCGTCGACGTCGCTTGCCTTCTTTCGATGAAATCATGTATTCTTGCGAGTGCAACCCGTAGAGTCTGCTCACTCATGTTGGCAAAGCACACTCTAAACCAACCAGGCTCGGAGCAGTGACATGAAGATCCTGGCGAAATATTCAACCTCACTTCATGCAAGATTGAGTTCCAAAGCTCCAGTTCACTTTCTCTTGTGGGATTATCCAAACATGGACGTAAATTCATCCAGCAAAAAAGCCCCGCGTTCCCTTTCAAGCACTCGATACCAGCTTTCTTCAGACCCTCTATAATCATTTCGTATCTTTTTCTCAACCTTTCTCGGTTGATTTTTATGTACTTCTCTGTAAACTTTCTATCTGACAACATAGACCCTAAAAGTTGTTGCGTTTGGGAAGAAATCAAGGTAAAGCTCGACATTCTTCGTGCAGTCGTCACTACCTTGTCGTTGTAGGAATATATTGTTCCAACTCTAAAACCAGGAAGGCCTAAATCTTTGGAAAGACTATAGACAATGTGAACTCTCTCCGAGTCTTTATAGTTGCGGGATTCGAGTATTTCTGCAATACTGACAAACTCTGAAGAGAAGAATGCGGATCCCGAGTAGATTTCATCAGAGACAAGATGGATGTTTTTCTTTGTGACAAAATCTAGAACTTCTTCTAGAACTTTCCTCTGAATGGTCGCCCCCAGGGGATTAGAAGGATTTGTTATAAGTAATCCCCTCACTTTTATGTCCATGGATTCTGCAGAAGCATAAGCTGCTTCTAATGCTTGAGGAGTGATCTGAAAATTGTTTGAACTGTCACAATGAACAGGTACTATCTTTACACCAGTTCTCCATCTCAAATCCCGATCAAATCTGTAACAAAAAATATACAACGATCAGGCTAAAGATAAATGCAAAAAAGCTTTTTATACTCCAAATCTTATTGTGAAGTCTCATTATATATATTTGAATGAGGACCAACTTCGTACCCTGGATAATAAGGAGTCGGAACAAGCAATGCATCACCAGGATCAGCTAAAATGAAGGTTAATAGCTCATTAGCGGCAGTTGCACCTGCTGTAAGAACGATACGATCAGGGTTAAATTTGGCTTTTCCTCCTCTTACTTGTTCCATGAAACTTGCCATTGCCTGCAAAAGTGTTCGCGAGTATCATTTGGTTAGACATCTCCACATATTGCATGCAGTATGTATTGGCATGTTGTCGTCTTGGTAAAAGGATTACCTTTCTGAAAGATTGTAGCCCATGATAATCTTGAAACAACGCATTCTCTCTAAAGCCAGAAGCTTTTCTGCCCCAGCTAGTTTCTTCTGAATGAATTTCCAAATATTCTTCTAGCAAATCAAAGGAAACCTGTTGAAGAAATAACTAACAAGGTCACTTCCAAATTACAACAATTTTATAAAGTATTCATATATGGAACTATAATGAGGTTGTTTTCATTGCAAGTGTTCTACACTTGACTCGACTATACATTGAATGTTTGGTTCTACTCACTTGATTTTCTGCTAATCCCATCTGTATAACGCCGGATGGGTTGTTTGTTTCGTCATAAGGATTTTCATCGTAAGCCTTCCATCCTGCAAAATACGGGGAGTCTTCTCCGTGAGTTTCTGAAACTGCTATTTTTGATAATCCAACCGTAGGCTGTTCAATTTCTATAGCCATTATATGAGTAGAGCTCTTTCTTTCTTACAAGTAAAGGCCTGTCTACTAAAAGAAAGAAAGACTGCTGTGCTTAAAAAGTCTCAAGGAGGTGAAGAAAGAGATGAGAAGATAGAAGTGTTAATGTTGAAGCCTTTGTCAAAGCTTGCCTTATATATAGGAAGGGATTGGACATGTAAGGGGCCCTCTCAACTAGGGGTAGATAAAATTCTCTCTCAAAAAGGCACAGGGACCAATGATTGATTATGATGAGTAAGCAAGATCAAAGCCCACCAATTTACAAATTAATATAGTTTTTTTTTATCACTGGTGACAACTGTAAGCTTCTGTCATCTGTTGAAAGCCTTCTACATCTCAATCTTCGCATAAAGATTCACATCTATTTTGGTGGTTGAAGGGGTGATTACTGTTTTATCAGGCCTAGTCCATTTCATAACTTTTTTGTTTTACCAAAAGACTCCATTTGTAAACTTTTCTTTCATTTATGTATATTTATCAAAGAGCTCTATTGACATCGATAAATTTTCTTTAATGCCTTAAAAATTTTGTAATAAATTTTTCATTATTGATTTTCAGCATCTCAAATTTCAGTACGGCAGTGGTGGAACTCTCTCTAGCTAGAAGGCACCACATCAATAAAATTTACTAGCAAATTCAACCATTGGAATAATTTCAGGGGAAAAAAGCTTAAAAGTTGTAGAATAGTACTGCACAATATGCAGGCAAATATTTTGAGAGATCTAGGAGTAGTTAAGTTTCTGATGACCTGACAAAGATACTAATTTGCACAAGATTAAGATTCTGATTTGCAAATAAAGTTAAGACAAAGAAGGAGCTACAGAAAGATATGTCGACCCCACACATCTTGAAATTTTCCATCCACAGAATTTATATAGCTACCTAACGAGTGCATGTTTAGGATTTAGGGATTTTAATCACAAGTTCTTCATGAACTAATCATGCTTAGAAAATTTAATCTTCTATTTTTGAAACAAATATATATATATATAGTCATTGTTTTTAATATGCATGAATATCAAGAAACGGTATGAATTGTGAACTAGCATTGTTGATTAAGATATATAAATTGCTGCTATTCAGATTACATTAGACTAGATAATATGCCTGTTGAATAGTACTCAAAATATAGTGAATAATGTCGAAGTTATATATATGTAACAGCTGAGATTACATTTTAGGATTTTCTATTTCTTTAAGTGGCTTCAACTAACATCTCAAGAATAATCAACAGCATTGGAAAGAAGAAGATAATAAAGAATATGCTAGCTACTATATTATACGGTGGCGTGGGGATCAAGATCATGAAGATCCACGTTGAAGAAAAACGCAACAGCATGAGATTTTGCACAGAGAAAGAGCAAACGAAAAAAAAAAAAAAAAAAAAAAGAGAGAACGTGAAAGGAGCTGCAGTCTGATACTTCAGCCTATAAGGGAATGACATGTATGATTCACCAGATTTTTGGATTTTATTCTTTTTATTAGTGGGATGATGGAGTACTAGTTATTGCCTTATTGGCAATCACGCTTTAACTTCGTACTTTATGCAATCTTTACGGGCACACTGAACTCAAGTCATTGATTAGAAAGCACCAACATGATAGAATATGGTTTCTCAGGCCCCTTGAGCTAGAGTCCATAGTGCATCGTGAAGATAATCTAATACGTATTTAAGTGAAATATTTGTGTGTGTTTTTGTGTCTATGTACTAGAAGAGTGGAAGTGGGAGCATTTTCTCAGTCCATTCAAAAACACAACGCCAGCTTCATGTAAGAAAAAAACTGACTTAGATGCAGTAATTTAAGTTTCGGTTTATCAAGTATGATGCATTTTGTATTATATTAAAGTATTGGGGTGGGGGGGAGAGAAGAGAGAGAGTTCTTTGAGATGGTTAATTAACTATAACCTAATATGTGAACTGACATTTTTTATTAACAATGTCTAGGAATCACCAGAACAAACAAGCATAATATATGTCTTGAAAAGAATTTACATCAGTACTGTAAGTGTCAGTGTGTTAGGTAAACTGAAAAAAGCAATATTAGCATCTAAGGTTTAATAATTAGAGAGGGATTTATTTCTAATTCAATTGGATTACACATGTAGTGAAGAAGCAACCCGCAAGTAAAATAGTTGCAAGGAAAGGGGACAGGACAATTGACTGTATAGAAAGCAGACAACTGGACTACTACTTGAAGGAGAGAGGCTTTCAACAACAAACCATGGTATTTTTAACTTATTTAGTGTTTTCAAGAATCAAACATTAGTTAGACAAGTTCAATTGTTAACAGCTCACGGTGTTCCCATATCTGCAGAGAAGGACAATGTTGATTCCTTCATTGCTGTGCTTCAAGGACTGCAACTGAAAGAGACGAAAAACTCAAATTACAAATATAGTAGGCCAAGGTTCTGCTCTCCTCCAAATTGCGGTCCACACAATAAGGTTAATGACACTGTCTATGACCTCAATCGATTCTCATCAGTAGTTTTCAGAATATCGCTCTCGAGAGATAAAGGAATCTTCCAAAATTTTATGCTGCAGGCTTTAGGGATATCAATTGGAAACTTTGTTTTCATTGCAAATTCAACGACTCGTACACAGAAATTTTAACCTTTCTTACGCTCTTTTCTTCTACTACGGTGATGTCTAGTAGGATTGACTTTGCCTTATGTTACTATTCTAAAGTTTCCATTGTGTACACTCTGTAGTTTGAATGAGATTAGCTTACAGAATATCAATGGTTGACAATTGGATTAAGATTTATATATGGGGGGAAATGGTGACCCTCAAATGTTTACAATGATTAAGTTTCCAACATTAATTCAAAGTCAGAGGGATTGTTTATGTACGGGTTGTACAGTGGAGGGTGGGGAACGGGAATGGAGGGAAGGAGAGAGGGAATAGACTGAGGCACTCGTGATCAGATTAACTTATTAGCATATAGTGGGAATTTTTTATCATCTAATTGCACTTAATAAATGTTTGTTATAATTAACTTATTATCTTTACCACTTTCATTTGTTTTAATTTCTACCAAATTAATGTTTCCAGTGCCTTATATATGTGACAAAAATCACCTTTTCGTGTTCTTTCTTTCTCCAAGCTAATCATGTAGCCGACCTAGCTCACACACATCTCTATATTATTGTTATACACACACACGGATAAATATGTGTGTGTGTGTGTGTGTGTGTGAAAGTTTTGATCAGTTGAAATTTATCAAAGTAATAGTAAAAAGTAGCTAAATTGTGATCAGATTAGGTATGGGAAGGAGTTGTGCTAACCTTGTACTCTATTAAGATGGTTCATAGAAGATACTCAGAAAATACTCCTACAACACAACTCACGAGTAACAACACTCCACGTAGGAGAACTTTTATTCTAATCATATGATAGTTCATGCCAAATATATATGTAGAATATCATTGGGTTGTTCAGATACTAGTACACTGACTCTTGTTCCATTAAATAATTGAAAGCCAGTGATAAGATTTAGTGTTTAACAACTCACTTTGTCTATATTTCTGATCAATTATCTTCTTAATGCATGACTTCATAAATAACAAGTTCTTCGTACTAATTCCTGATTCCAGCCAGCTTGTACGTACTAACACGCCTTCTGAATAGTACAATTCAGAATTATGAACTTCTAGATCTTCTGCGTATACATCGGTCATCAACTTAGCTGTTTAAGGAATTGGCTACATGTTGGAAATTTCCAACATTGGAATGACTGTCTGCTTTAACACAAAAAGCCACTGCCCAGTAATTATTAAAAACATAGTTGTAGTTTGAAAATCATAAATATGTGATCCACAGTTGTCCAGAAAAGCTTTGACCACCAACAATACACAGTACTGTGTCAATATTAATCATCTATTAATTGCGCTTAAAGTTTTTCCTTCTTTTTCTTTTTTAGCACTTGCATTTATTTATTTTGGTCTCTACCAGATTAATGCTTTTCAATGCAGACAAGTACCGTACATATGTCCCAAGAATCACCTTTCAATGTTTCATATATTCTTAATTTGACCAACAATTATTACGTATAGTGGGAATTTTTTATCATCTAATTGCACTTAATAAATGTTTGTTATAATTAACTTATTATCTAATTTACCACTTTCATTTGTTTTAATTTCTACCAAATTAATGTTTCCAGTGCCTTATATATGTGACAAAAATCACCTTTTCGTGTTCTTTCTTTCTCCAAGCTAGCTAATCATGTAGCCGACCTAGCTCACACACATCTCTATATTATTGTTATACACACACACACACACACACAACACACGGATAAATATATGTGTGTGTGTGAAAGTTTTGATCAGTTGAAATTTATCAAAGTAATAGTACTTAAAAGTTGCTAAATTGTGATCCAACGTCGTCCACACAGGCTTAAGGATAAGGCTGCTTAATCAAGAACAATATAAAACACACTTGTTTTTTTCTTCTGAAAAATCAGAGCTCATAATTGATTCGATTGCTTAAATAGTATATTCACTTAATTCTGGTTCTTCTCCTAATTGGATATATTTGATTATTTTTATAATCTTTGTATAATTTATATCCAGAATCCAGCTCCTAGCCAACAATGCAATTTCAGGGAAATTATCACATACTACCAAATCACCTCGGAACTCATAAAAAGGCATAATATTTAAATGCTGCAGTTTATTGGTGAGACAAGACTTGAAGCGCGAAAATGCATGTTTGACTAATTATTTAAAATGATTGAAGCCCATTTAGATACTATGCATTATATATACAGATTTGAATATGTGAGCCTATATATAATCCTTTAGCCAGAGTAGAAGTAATATCTTCAGCTCTTACTTCGGTTGGGACAAGGATAAAAGATGAAGAAGAGTTCTACTTTCCAATAATATTTTACGTATTTTGAAATCATGGAAAGTTGCTCTCCCAACTCTTCCCTCGTACGTAGCCTTTAATTTCCTATATCATAATAGTGGCAGGCAGTGACTGCCAAAAACTTAGAGGGAGTGAATTTTCCTTCTCCTTTTTCTTATTCCCTACTTTGGGCTCCCACCTCATTTAGTTGAGAGCAAATGGTGGAGTAACGCATGAGATATTCTGCAAACTGTATTATTAATTATTATGATCACTTGGATGCAAATTAAACAAAACAGTCCTAGATGTTTCCTTTATGAATCCTGCAAGCTAGCTAGGCATCAACGAGAATCCAAAAAGAGAAGTGATCCACATACTTAGGGTAGAAAATCAGCAAAAATTTAGTCTATCAAAGTTTCAAGGTGATTCTCATCATTTGATCAGTTGCAACATGATCAGGAAATTGATTATTCAATGAAATCCAACATAATCCGTCTCTCAGTAACAGGTAAATGAAACTTGATATAATATATGTGCATTTGCGTTGGCAACACATGCATATTGAGAGCATGCATGACAATAAAGTTGAGGCATATTTCATGGTCTTAGATCACCACAAGCGACACGGGGGAATTTCACAATGGCACCTTTTCCCAAAATGTGCCCTTATGAAAAAGTCATGTTAGCATACTGAAGATTTTTCATTGTGTTCATTGGTCAAGGACCACCGGGTGAGCATGTCACATGGTGGTCGAGGATAATGGAATATCGATCTTCTCCAATAATTAACATCCACATGAACCAATATAGTATACATAATTAATTGTATCAAGAAATTTTATGTGATTTGCGTACCTCCTCCTAGCAAACCACCTACCTGTAGCACCCTCCAACAAGCAGCCTGCCGCCACCACTGGGTCCACTATCCATCATCGGACCTTCCTCCACTGTTGCTCTTCTTCAGCCTCCCTCACCACCCATTTCTTGGATTACTGTTTTACAAGATAAGCAAGCATTATTAATGTTTTACTAGAGGCTATATCCTTAAGCATGATGATCAAGACCTTGACATGGGACACTCTAACTAAATCCAGAAAGCAATTTCCTGCTTTTCATAAGTAAGAAAAACTAGACGATTACTGTCATATTTTTCAAATCAGTTAAATTAACTTAAAGTTTTGTTCCATTTATATAGTTTATAAATGTGATTTTTCATTCTCTACAAAGGTATATCAACTATTATTTGAAAAATCATAAAAACAACTTTGACGAAAAAAATAAATTAAAATAAATGTACCACTGCTGCCAGGCTTCCGCAGACACAATTTACTTTTAGAGTCATTTAATCGAACACTTGTGGTGCAATTCAGTGGTGGGTTTTGATAATGCAACATTCCACGAGGATTAAATTGTTGAGATTTTGATGGCGAGGCTCAACTTGGAAGTTTGGTAAAAGCTATGGAATCTGAAATGCTTTCTGCCCCACTTGAGTCTCTTGCTACCAAAAATCTGAAACCTATAATTCCATTTTTAACTACTGAAAGAGCGATTTGACAGTAGGATAACGATTGCAGATTTCAATCGGATTTATCAATAATGTCTACTGCAGGATTGAACCAACCACAGATTTCGGCAATTCGTGCAATTGAGAATCAGATTGATGGTCGTTTTGAGACCATTTTTTCTCCATTTACAACTTCGAGCCGAATTCGGATGTCTGTCCCATTTGGTCTCTTCCACATCTCTTAAATATAACACATATCCCATTAACTAGAATTTTAAAATTTAGGATATCTGTTTTAAAAAGATGAGAATAAGAATGAGACAGAAGATTCGGGCTCCACCATAACGACGGTACTAAATACACGTAATACATGTTTAGTACACTAATAAGTAGTAATACAGTGAAAATTATTAGAGGCGACGTATTTAGGATTATACGCCCCTATATAGCGTATATTATACTCAACTAATTAAGGAGGTGATTGGTGAGAGTGAGAGAGATCAATTTCTTTTATGACTCTTTATCAAATCCCATGATTTTTGGAAAATACCATATTTACTATAACAGATAAAATCAAATCTTTCCAAAATAATTGA
>JAOWAN010000054.1:748655-762453 GCA_028566635.1 Lobelia cardinalis | reverse complement strand
TATCTTATAAATTAGGTCGGTGGGACCCCTTGGCAAATGAATAGTAATGGCAAATGAATAGTGTGTGTGTTGGGAATTAAGTGTTTTATTTATAGGGGAGTGTGTGTGTTGGGATTGGAAAAAAAGTGAGTGTGTTGAGAAGAGAGAGAGAGGGGTGATGGGAAGTGCGTTGGGATTGGAAAAAAGTGAATGTGTGTAGGGAAGAGAGATACTAAAAAATATTATATTATATGTATAATTTTATTTATTTGATTTAATTAATTAAAAAATATATATATATAATTATATATGTAAATTTTTTTATCACTTTTAAATATTACGATTGCATTTACTAGTAACGAAATAAGGGACCGGGACCAAAATTTTGAAGTTCACTCTATGGAGTGGAATATCCAGTCCATTTTATGAAAAATTGACACGTCTTGTCCGATCGGAGCGATCGCTATGGAATCTTCCTTGTCGCCGCCGCCGGAAGTTCCGATGGAGCTCTACCAAATTAACCGGGAGAAACTATTGACAGCTCTCCGCCAACACCTCTCTCTATCATCCCGCCCTCTCCATGGCTTTGTCCTCCTCGAGGCAAACCATTGTTCTTTCGCCATTCTGTATACATTTTGATTATTATTTCGTTTTCGATAATTGTTAACTGATTCAATTTAATTAATTTTGGCAGGGCGGCGAGGAGCGAAATCGATATTGTACTGATCACACCGAACTATTTCGGTATTACACAATTTACACTTAGGATCATTTGATCTCCGTCAATTTCTTTATCCCTCTACACACACGCACATACCCCCGCCGTCCTAAAACGGATATCCTGTTTCGTTTTTGAAAAATCAATCTAATAATTATTTAATATATATTTGTTATATTTTAGAGTGTAAAATCTTAAAGTATATCAGTATATGCATGCTAAAGTTCATTCAGGAATGTAGATGTTTGAGTTGGTCACTTACTATATTTGGATGGAAATCATTATAATGATCGAAATAATTTTATGTAAATATCATTAATTTATAAAAAAGTTACTTTAAAGTTCTCACAGTTTTGAGGATAATGCAGTAAATGAAATTCTTGAAACTCATAAAAGTTGTTGCCTAATCTAGTGTGAAGTACCAAAATAGTGCAGAGGTTTCTTCGAGCGGGTAATTTGGAGTATTTGCGTTTGAATGTGTAACATGAAAAATGTTAATTAATCTGATTGATTTTGGGATGTACAAATCAAAATGAGGGGTGCTGGTGGTGCTAATGCCTGACTGAATCATTTGTTTACATTTGGAAAGCCCTTTTTTCTTTTCTATTTGTCCCGTTTGGGGAGGGGCGGAGGGTGGGGGTGGGGGGGGATTTGCAATTCTAAAACTCAAAAGTCAGAATTTTGGTGTTATTCTAGCTTTACTGCTAATTTATTGGATGAATAAGGAAAAACAGTAAAGTCATCTTGCACTCCTTCTGTCCCAAAATGAGTGTTCATTTTGGTGAAAGGATTGTATCGAGTGTCATTTTCTGTAAAGTTACTTAATAAACCTCTATGTTCCATTATCGAATTGTAGTGCTCTGGTGGTACCCTATGTACATGTGCCACTAATATTGCTTATGCTAGCTTTTTTAATGGACGCTCATTCTGGGAAGTAATGAGTACTGTAATGATCTTTAACAAGGGATATGATGCAATTTAAAGATTTTTTTTTTTTGGTTGAAAATCAGACTCCTCAATGATATGTATAATGTATTATGTACTACTCCCTCCGTTCCTAAATGAGTTTCTTGTTTGCTTTTCAAAAAGTCAACCTAATACATTATAAAATATATATATATATTTATCATATATATTTGTAGTGTTTTAGATTTCAAAATTTCAAAATTTGTGATAATATCAAGTAAACTATCATATCATTTTTTTTCCAATTTAACAAGTCAATTCATAAAAAAGTGCACAAAGTTTAAAAATGTTGACCGAAAAAAAAATCAAAATATGACACTCATTTAGGGACAGAGGGAGTAAATCTTAACATCCATGCAATGTTATATAGTGCATCCAGTAATTTGTAATCATTGGTTTAGTAGTTTTATTTTGGATGGGTCCAATGCATTGTTTGCTTTAGTTGGGTGATTTCCAGTGTATCCTCTTTTGAATGATCCTTTATCAAGAAAAGGCACATCATTGTTTCAATCATTCTTGCTTATGTTAACTGTAGCAGTAGTCTACCATAAATTTTGTTACTCCTTTAAACAAGTAGTGTATATGAGATTGGCATTAACACAGCTTTCCAGGTGTGAATTGTTGATTAATTAATGATGACTGACTTTTTTTTATAGACAGGAGAGTTATTTTGCATACTTGTTTGGGGTGCGGGAACCTGGATTCTATGGAGCTATTGTGAGTGTATTTCATTAAGATTATCTGATTTTATCTGAACTTTGGCTTACAACTGAATGCAATTCTTATTGTGATTCAATGGGTTCCTTGTTTCTCTTTAAAGAGGCATGCCATATGTGAAGTACTATATACTATCTTATATGAATCAGCGATATTGTTCCATGATGTTTCATTTAATTTATTGGTTATTTTATCCACCATGAATTTTTCTGCTTTTCTGAGTAAATTCACAGTGTTGCACAAGTTCTCCCCTTTCAATTTTGTGTGCTATTGTTTATGTTTAGCTGTAGAATAAAGTATTTGTGATAAATTATGTGGGTCATTTGAGAGATAAAGTGAAGAAGTACGAAGGTTTTCCTATTGCGAGAGAAGTTCCTAAAGGAAGCAAACCCTCCAGACATGGTCTGCTAGATGCCTAGATACATTTAACTGGCAGTTAACATTTGCTTATTGAAATGATGACTTAATGTGATTTTGAATCCGCTGTTATCTCTTACTAAGAATACTTAACTGTGTATTCGTTCACACCACCATAAGAGTCGCATTTGATTTCAATTTAGTACTTTTTTTCTCTTTGTTTCTTCACTTGGTTAATGTGTGTGTATACGTGCTTGGTTGTGTACAGGATATTGCAAGTGGGAATTCAATCCTCTTTGTTCCGAGGCTGCCTGCTGAGTATGCTGTTTGGTCTGGAGAAATAAAGCCATTATCCTACTTTAAGGTGATTTGAATGTTAGTGAAGATGAAAGTATCTTATTTATCCTAATATGGTAAGCTTCAGTATGAAAGGCAGTTAACTGGTTCATTCTCGTGCAGGAAACATACAAGGTTAGTATGACCTTCTATACGGATGAGATTGTGGAAGTTTTGAATTCTCAGCACCAGGGTTCGGAAAAGCCGTTGTTGTTTCTTTTGCGTGGACTGAACACTGATAGTAACAACTTCTCAAAACCAGCAGAATTTGAGGTACTAGAATATATCACCTCCTACTCCCCCTCGTTACAATATCATTCATATTTCCCCTCATTCCAATAATATTTTAATGCATTAAAAGGAAGTAGAGTAATCAGTTGTTTCAGTTGGGTGTGAGATACCTTTCATTATGCAAGCTTTCTGAAAACTGTTACGGCCACTATTGCTTCTTGATTCTCCCAGCTGTTTTCTCTTAAATCTCTAGCAAAACTGTCACCAACCAAAAAATTAAAGATAATGCTTACCAAAAGATACTGTTTTGATAGAGTGCAAACCTACACTCACTTTGAAAAGTTCGTGGTTTAGATCCAAAAATGGGGACTAAGAATAGAATGCAGAAAGAGATGTTCTGCATAACTTGATCCTAAAAACTAAACTCACTTTTAGAGTACATTTTCTGAGCTCTTTTAGGGCTCTGGATCTTCTGTGTTCCTGCAAAGCAAGTTGCCTGGTCTACATATTATTGTTGAAGAATGTGTGGAACAACTTCGGCCTTTGATCGGAATTAAGTGATAACTGTTTATAATTATTTTCAGGGAATTGAAAAGTTTATAACAGATCAGAATACATTGCATCCTCTCTTGGCTGAATGTCGGGTTGTGAAGTCGGATCTGGAACTTGATGTAATTCAGTATGCCGTTGATATAAGCTCCGAAGCTCATGTTCAGGTGTGTATTCCTCAAATGTCTATCCGAGGGAGGATTGATTTGCTATCTTGTAAATTAAGTGTGATAATTTCTTTAGTTAAATCTGTTCAGCCACTTCTTTGAATGTGCAAAATCGTTTTGTTGGAGTTGTTTGGATGGGTGTTCACCTCATAGTCCTTCTGGACTGCATGCGTACATCCTTAAGTAACTTAGTGCAACATGTCTTTTTAGATGAAATATTATGCATCATTCCGTTCATTTCACTGTCCGTTCTCGTGCTTGTTCGTGAATTCTCCGGAAAATAATGTATCATGGTTTCCAATTGACATTTGTAGTGCTGCCATAAAACCAACACGCATTTCTGAAGTTTCAAGGGACGTCTATAAGATGGGCATGCATTCATTGATACAATCATACAATAAGTTTATATGTATATATACTCACCACGGTTTGACAAATCCTAGAATCCTGATCTTTTGTGACGTTGAAATCGCAAGACTTGGCAGTTCATACTTTCTGAAAAGTTTTCAGCTTTTTTATACATTCCGATCCCCAAAGAAGATATGCCCTAAATAGTTAAAAGGTGACAATATGCGTTCACAGATTGTGTATTTGTTGAATTTGACATAACAAGTGTGTGAGATGGTTGGTACCTCATTTTGTGAAATAGGTCTTGCATGAGATGCAAAAGGTAGGGGAAGTATAGAAATGAGAAAAGGAGTGCATCTGAGTACACTTAAGCGTTGTCTCATCTTTTAATTTCCTTCCATTGAATCTTAATAATTCAAAATGACACTCCATATTGTCAGAGAATACCGTCGATACATTGTTTGGGATTTTCTCCATTCACGTATAAATTAATTGGATAGTTGTGTGAGTTTCCAACACCTCCTCAGCCTCAGCACCCCCCCCCCTATGTTGTAAGAGAGAGTCTATTAGTTCCCCCTTTTGTAGTTAAATCTCTGTGTGCTGTCTGTGGTGGCATGTGTGGGGGAAGGGCTGGGCCGGTTTGAGGAGCCCACCAAACATGAGGTAAAATACAAAGTTCGGGAATTTTGACGTACTTTACCTCATCTTATTGGTAACTCCACTTGTTCATTTTTTTTCTCTTTTTAAGGATACTCTCTTCACAGAAACTTCGCAAGATTTTAACTCTTAGAATTATATTGGGAAGCAGATTGAATTGAATTATATTGGGAAGCAGATTGAATTAGTGTTGGTATGCTTTGAGATCCGGCACTAGTGTCCATCATCTGAGGAGGTCAAAGCTTCCTGTTGAACCAGCTCTTATTTCAATCTGTTTTATTAATTGTAACACTTCTCTTTTCTTTTTGTCAACCTATCATCAAGTTCATTTTCCTTTCTTTTCCGTTATTTATTGTGTTGTCACTTCTCTTTATATTTTCCTTAGGGCTAACTAGAACTGGAATACATGGGTAGTTCTTTAACAATTTTGTGCTTGACAATGTATTATGTGGTGTTTTAGTTACAATTTTCTGATTTTCTCTTATTGGGTAGGTTATGAGGAAAGTTAGAGCAGGAATGAAGGAGTATCAGCTGGAAAGCATATTTCTTCACCACACTTACATGTATGGTGGTTGTAGGCATTGTTCATACACCTGTATCTGTGCGACTGGTGAAAACAGGTGATTTCATTCTTCTCTCTTGATTGATCCTACTGCCATGACATGATATTCTGATAAATGGAGCCACCGAGTCCAAATCAACAACTTCTATATTGTGGTGGGACAAAGAGAAACATCCCTATGTCGGTAGGTTTCATGGAATGAATGATATGCTTGAATTTCATGCTGATTGATTATTAAACCTTGTTCTGCTACTTGGCCCGAAAGAAAAGCAATTCCTGAACAAATGTTAATGCGGTCATAATTCATACTGGCAGATACTCGCAAGCCAACCTAGTGTGACCCTTCTCCTTGGTGTCTGTTTTTGAAATCTTCACTCACTCAGCTTTATAGAAGCATTATTTCCTAAAGAAGGTGGTACCCAGTGCACAAGGCTTCTGGGGGAGCCTTACTTCCACTTTCGAAGAGGCTGATTCTAGGTCTCGGATGCGAAGCAAGCACTGATTTGTGAGGACGCTTGACATTCCTGTTAAGCCAAAACCCATCTTTTCCTTGTTTATGAAAACTCCTGTAGGTTTTAGTCATTTTTACTCATTAGTAGGTGAACATCCACTTATATTGAATCTCTATGATTGTATCTCCATTTCACATTGACGTGTAAGCATAGATATTGGGATTGATGGTATATCTTGGCCATTCAGCTTAACTATCTCCAGATATATAGTTTGTTCCATAATCTTTACTCCCCTGTGAATTCGAAAGCACTCACATTGCATTAACTCCGAGTCTTATTCTTGTTAATAAGGACAATATCATCGATAGAAAACATGGAGCTCAATGCGTTACTTTCTCTTCCCTCCATCCCTATTGAAGAGGGAGACTCTCCTTTCTTGTTGGTCCCAATTGAAGAGGGATGTTTCCCTTTTAGGAAATTTATTGCTAGCACAATGACTAACACCCATTCAGTTTGTTGTTGAGAACAATTAAAGTTAAATCAATGTAGACACCCCATTTTTGAACACCCTTAGCTCCTTTTCTTTATTAATTAGCTTTATTGTCATTTTAATTGTTATTGTTTTGGTTCATTTTTATTTAAAAAATTACAACTCTCTTGAAACACACTTCTTTTGCTAAAGATTGCTGAATGGTGATGGAGCCCTTGAAAGAGTGTTCTTGGATGATCTGAAATGAACATAACTGAAGAGATGTTTTCTATTGAATGCTCATTGATACGCTTATTATTATTTTTTACATATTTAAATGGTACAGCCACTTTATTAATAATTTACATGCAAATTTACTAATGTATATTTTAATTCAACTCCAATGACAAACCACTAACACGCATGCTGCGTTATCCAACAGTTCTGTTCTCCACTACGGGCATGCAGCAGCTCCAAATGACAGGGTATGAAGACTTTATTTCTGACATATATAAATGCTTTACCTATATGAGTTGGCTTTATATACCCTGAAATAATGCTTTTTGTATAGTTCTGTTGGACTGGTGTCCTCCATTCACAATTATCTTTCGCTAACATATTACTTTGTTCGACTTGAGTACACAATCTGGTTAATGTATGTACCTGATCGTCTATATACTTGGTGTGAGCCATGCGGCACACATCATGTTTTGGTTAGTGCAGGCATCTATGCATCTTCAGAGCATGCACTTCTTCTTGTGTTCTCATCAGTCTTGACTTGGTGGGAAAATGTGTTTTTCCCTTTCGTTGAGTGTTTTCTTAAGTTAGGAATCATACAAAATGTGTCTTGCTTGCATCAAGAAACCTTGGTATAATCTAGTAAGAGAACGGCATGCCTGAATCTTTCTACAATTTTAAGAGAATTAGTTGAGTGTTAGCTTTATGTTGGTTAGTGAGTGGTGGCCTGACAATGGTAATAATTATCTTACTTTCTGCTGCTTTTGTCTTATTCTGTTACTGGAGCTTCAGCTTCTCATCTGTTATTTTTGTAAGATGTGAATTCTGTAGTGAGGTAAAAAAATAATAATATATAAAATAAGATTTTTGTCTTGGTTAAATTCCAAAGCAAACCAGATTATGTCTTTTGTAAAACACCCTAGAAAATCTTGATTTGTCTTTTGAGTTTACGCTGAACTATATTTTTAGTAACCAAGATTTCACCTTCTCTTAGAATTTCAAATTTATACATTGTCTTAGAGATTTGCAAGTTTTGAACTGAACTGGTAACTCATATGGCTTGCAGTTTATCCTTGTGATACTCTATCTTTGGTATCTTTGAGATCATTAGTTCTCTTCTTCTTTTAGGTCGATACTAGTATTGGATGAATTGAGACCTGTGCCAGCTAGCAAAATAATCTATTGTGATCGTGCTTATAGTGTAGTAGCGTAGTTATCAAGCAAATTTCAGTTGCTGCTGGAAAGATGTTTAAATATAGTTGTTTCTCGCCTTCATACTTAGCAATTGTGTTTTTGGCATTTATACAGACTCTGCAAGATGGAGACATGGCTTTACTAGATATGGGAGCTGAATTCAAGTTCTATGGTTCTGACATAACTTGCTCCTTCCCAGTGAGTATATGCCTTTTGGAAATGTCATGATTAACTTTTAGAAGAATAAAGTAGTTTATCCTTGTGAATGTGATCCTGATTTATGCAACTATACTTTATCTTGTGTTCTTTACGTCTTTGTATTAGCTCCCATCTCCAATTTGGAAAATATCCGCCTCTAGATCCTATTCTTTTTGTTTCCTCCAGTAAGATGAAAATTGAGGTCAAATAACCAAACATACACGTTGATAAGGGCCTGCGCAAACTCTAAATGAACTAAATAGATGTTAACAGATTCCAATGGGAAGCCCAAATTCCCAACTGGACCTACAAGGCTATACTATATGCACCATAGTCTATCTGTGTATAAGTTTCTTGAAAAAGGTCTAAATCCTTCCACCACACTAACCCCAAAATAAATTGAAGGGCGTTAATTGGTGTTTCTACATGAATATTGATTTCTGTTCTTGATAAACAAAGCTAATATATTGTATAGAATCATTCTATTTTGCGAAAACTGGTTTATAGCTATTTTCTTAATTGTTATTTGTTTGTTCTTTTTGCAGGTGAATGGCAAATTTACGAGTGATCAATGCCTTGTGTATAATGTAAGTGATGTGCTTCAAATGCCGTGCGATTTAATATGACTCAAGAAGTCAAAAGTGGGAGTGTTCTTCATGCATATCCAATGTGTCCTCTTTTCTTCATGCTTTTTAGGTAAAGTAAATTGTCAATAAGCACAGCCCCACCACATTGGGTCTTCGACCTTAGATTGTCACGAGTTAAGTCCACAAGTACGTACTTCGTCTATTCAAGGTTCTAATTGAGACAACCGTCCGAGCATCAAATCGTAACTATTTTGGGTGATGTGCTGTTCACATGACCAAATAAAAGGGCAAAGCTGTCCACATGGGGGTTTATCCTTCGGCCTTTTCTTTTCTTATACATTTTTAGGTCTTTCAACACAACACCATCTCTTCACCAGTTGCGGCAACCTCCCCGGACCTGTCCATTGTTCTCTTTCACCACAATGTTGTCAAATTCCAAATTCCCTTAACGTTATTAAAATAAAGTTGTGATTGGAGGTAGGAAGAAGAGAGTCTGATTAGGCGGAAATATTTAATTCCTTGAAATCACGTTTGTTGAAAACAGTTGTGCTTGCAGCCTCCGATGTCCTCACCACTCTACCAGATGTCTTCATGGAATTCTGATTTTGGGTTGAATTTTGTGGAAAATGAGAGTGGAGAGGGATGAAAAGAAATTTGGGGTGAGGTCGGCAATGGTCTGTGGCGCGGGAAGAGATCACTAGAATAGGAGTGGGAGAATGAGTGGTGTGGATCTTAGACCTTATCAGGATATAACGAGGATGTCGATATGCTAAATTTAATTTTCCTTTTTGAATCTTGGTGATATTGTTTTCTTCTTTTTGATGATATATATTATTTTTTAAGGCCTGTTTAAAATAAATAAATAGATAATCTCGAGTAAAATCGGGTTGGGTGAAATGGAAAAGTGCATCCGGAGTCTTATGCGACCAACGTATGCCAGTTACATTTAAAGGAAATTTTTTGGACAAACTATTAGACCTACGCTGCTGTACGGAATCGATTGTTAGGCCACTAAGAAAGAACATGAGTAGTTGATTACATAAGCGTTACCGAAATGCGAATGTTAAGATGGATGGGTGGTGAAACTAGAAAATTAAAATTTGTAATGAACAAATATGAGAGATGGTGACATGGTTTAGACATGTACAACATAGGCCTCTTAGTGCACCCGTTAGGAAGTGGGGTGTTATCAACCTCAATCAAGCTATGGGTAGGAGAAGACCATGCTGACGTGGACATCTATAATACAAAAAGATGTAAAAGGTTGTGGCTTATATGAATACATTTGACAGTATTGGGCAAGTGGAAAAGGATTCATATAACCCCAAGTGATTGGAAATAAGGCTGAGTTGAGATAAATAAATAAATCGAAAATAAACATGAAATCATTAGTTATATTAAGAAAATCTTCTCTTGCTTTTTTGGCTTCTTTTCTTTGGATCCTGTATTTTTGCTTTAGATTTCATTAATTATATTCAAGAATTTATAATAAAGCAACACCTTTGGGCTTTAATTACTAATTTGCCCTTGCTTTTGGCATGTTTCATTCCACATGTCAAATAGTTGAAAAAAGTGTACTTTTGTACTTTAGTGGGACAAGTTGAAATTCAAGACCCAATGTTGGGTTTGGGGTACACCTGAGGGAATCAATTTGCAAATTCACCTGCCTGTTACTTGAAAGGTCTACCTACGTCTAATTGCAAAATTATGCAGGCTGTTCTTGATGCTCATGATGCTGTAATAGCTACAATGAAGCCAGGAGTAAGCTGGGTGGATATGCACAAGTAAGATTCTATAGTGAATGTTAAATGAGATTTCCAATGATAATGAGAATGTTAAATGGACAATAAGACAAGTGTAAAAGTCATTCCAAATGACTAGTATTTTGACTTACAACTGGCTTATAAGTTCCATCAGTGTATTCATGCATTCAATAAGAAATAATTTTCTGACTTTCTAAATGTAATCAGATAAAGCTACTATTAGAACCTGTCTTGTCGAGAGTTTTAGCCAGAAATGTTTTACAAAGAGTCACAAAATTACATTGATTGAGAGTTTCAAAACCTCATTTTTGCCAATTTGCTGGCATTTTTAAAAGCTCCAAAGTGTAGCATTTTAAAAACTCCATTTTAAAACCTTAGATCGGAAGTTAATAATTCTTTCCTCTAATTTTCAAAGTTGATTTTCTCTTAGTTCGAGTTCATTTAGATGCGCCTTTTCATGTTTATTTCCAAGACTAATGCTAAAAAGCACAAAAAAGTTGCAAATTTTTTGTTACAAAATTAGTTCCCAATCAATGATTGGTGGTGTAGTTTGCAAGAATGTAGGACCCATCACTTAATTATTGAACTGAACACTGATTGCCGACTTATTTTGTACCAGAAATTTTGGTAAGTATTCTTGCTACCTAGCACTGCTCATATTCCAACTTTAATATGCGAAAAAGCAATTTGAGATGCTAAGTGGAAGTTTTCTCACAACAGGGGAATTGTATTGCCAAATATGTTCAAGGTTTAAATAATCGATTCTACAAGTAATGGTGGGAGTTTTGACATTCGTGAGAAGCAATTGTTTAGTTGATGAAAATTGTGCAAAACATGATTATAGTGGGCCACACAACACAATTATGCGTCGTGATGATTTTGCGTGATTTCCCTTTTTCCAGATTGGCAGAGAAGACTATTCTCGAGTCACTGAAGAAAGGTTATCTCCTTACTGGGTAAAATTTTTATTTTCTCGCATGCATCTTACTCACGATATCTAGTGGAAATTTGTGTCTTAGTAGTATTATGGGTATGCGAATATAGTTGTATGTATATATGCAGATTGGATTGAAATGTGGTTTTTTGGCTGAAGTGATGTTGACGAGATGATGGTTGAACGACTGGGCAGTGTTTTCATGCCTCATGGTTTGGGACACCTCTTGGGAATTGATACCCATGATCCTGGTGGTTACTTAAAGGTTTGTAAGATTAAAATATTGGTTCCCTTTTTCCCTTTTTTTAAAAATTATTAGTGATAATATAGGTAATGGTTCGTACTGGCTGACTAGTTTGGCAATGAACTGTCTGCAGGGAGCAGAGAGACCCAAAGAGCCTGGACTGAGGTCCCTACGTACTAGTAGAGAACTGATGGAGGGAATGGTTTGTAATTCATGCATCTCTTATACGTTCTCTCTCTCTCGTCAGTATAACCCTTACATCTTAAAAACTGTCACAATGAGGTGGATGTTGCATCATGTCTACTGGTCCAATTTGGATATGTTGCATTTCTAATGATTTTCTGATGGTCCCTCTTGAAGGCAATAGTTTTTCGCCATTTTGTCACCCACAAATGTTGACATCTTTACCATTCTCCAACTTAGTTAACTTGGTTTCTATGTTCTTATATTTCAGCATTAAAATTTTCATTTGTGCAATAGAAAACTGTTGTAATTTATAATTTGTTCTATTAATCTGAGTGAAACTTTCTCTTTAGGTGATAACAGTGGAGCCTGGTTGCTACTTCATCGACTCTTTGTTAATACCAGCCATGGAAAATTTAAGCACATCAAAGTTTTTCAATCGTGAGGCTATCAGCAGATTCAGAGGTGCTGGTGGAGTTAGAATCGAAAGTGATGTGGTACGTATCTACTAGACCTTTTTCATCATCTTAAGATAAATGCACACCAATCTGCAGAATTTCTGTTCACACTTCCAATCCCACACGATGAATGGAGTGTAGCTGACCATGTCTGTGGTTTTATGTTATTTTCTGTTAAAATGCTTGCATGTTTAGGAATTAGGGATTTTAGAATCAAAGATTTATTGCAATATTAACCATGCAACTATGGTCCCGTTATGTTGCTACCCTTTAAATCATGTTACTCCTCCATGTACTCGTAACTGTATTTCTTTTTTGCAATATTACCAGTATGTTACTTCCAGTGGTTGCCTGAACTTGACCAAGGTCCCAAGGAAAGTTGGTGATATTGAAGCTGTAATGGCTGGAGCACCATGGCTGATTAAGGAGTCCATTCATCTTGAAAACAGAGGCAGCTAATTTGTTTCCTAGTGCTAGGTGCTATCAATGATGACAGATCTACTGCTTTCTGGAGCACCATGGCCGATTAATGAGTTGCTCGTAGATTCCGTCTTCTTCAAGCTTAAACACCTTGCTTTGAAACACATGCTCCTCAAAAGGTCCCAGAAGGGAACTGTATGCTCCAAAGCCAGCAGTGCATGTCAGTTTAGTTCTCACTTCTCACTGAATAAAAGCTAGTTAACCTTTATGTCCCGATGAGATAGTAATTTGCTGTGATGATAACATCTTTGGTATCTAAAGATATTCCTACTTGTACCAGGAAAATAGAAAAAGGAGGAATCCTCTTGATTGCTTTGTGGGTGGGTGAGCGGGCGGGTGGGGGTTCTTAATTCATGTGAATGCAACCATTTTTAAATAACTAATTTCATGGTTGTCCTGACCATCCAGATATAGTTGGCCATAAGCAATTTATTTTCATCATTAGTTCTTTCGAACACAAAATTTGTTGTTAGATCACACGAGTTCATTTCTGACATTTATCTATCACGGGTTGAAAGTTTGAACAAACTCTTGCACAAACATATATTTGTACATTTTCCAACGTGGATTCAACATATCAATGGACTGGGGTGTGCGTGGTTCTGACCTATTCTGTATGAAGGCTTGCGCTAATGGCAATGATTTGGGGAATGTTCCCCTCAAGAACACCATATATGTCAATAAAAGATATTACTATTTTTTTTTTGCTTTGCTGATTCAATTGTGACAGGCTTTGGTTTTAGTTTTACCCATCAAAAATTGGGTAAAATGCCGCATCCACACAATCATTTGGCAAAAATCCATCATCCACCTCCACGTTTGTAATTGTTTAGGTGCCCACCCTTCTTATGAGTTTCATGTAGATTTGTTTCCTTAGTATGAGGTGATACTGTAATTATCATTTGATTCATTAAATATTAGAAAAATATCCAACCATCTCTCTCTCTCTCTCTCTCTCTCTCTCTCTCTCTCTCTCTCTCTCTCTCTCTCACACACACACACACACACAACA
>JAOWAN010000054.1:736459-748555 GCA_028566635.1 Lobelia cardinalis | reverse complement strand
AAAAAATGAACAAATAACGTAATAAAATGAATAGGCGCTCCTTGCTAGGAGCGCATAGGTGCTCCATATACGGATTGTAAAATTTTAGACTCTAAATTTTAAAATACGTATCATTTTTAAAAAGCTATTACAGGAGATGACACATCATTTAACATAGAAAATCCCCATAGCCACACTCAGAGCTAGTTTCTTCCATTTGGAATTTGCAAGTTCCACAATCTGCTCCCATCTATCTGCAGCTTCCTCCCATGCATGTTATTTCTCATCTGAACGTTCATAGAATAAAAACATTGAAAATTAAGTGGCTATTTCTTCTACAAATTGACATAAGCTTCAATTTTGAATGTTAGGTTAGGTTATTACATCATCATCATCATTTACTACAGAAATAAAATGAATGGTTTTAAATTAGTCATGTATGAAATTCGTAAATAATTTGGAATTATAAATTTTCATTCACATGTTTTTCAAAATTTCCAAAAATAAAAATAAAATACTTTTCTGATTACTATTTAAAAAATATTAATGTACTAAATTTTTTTTTGCACCATTCTTGAGTGTATTTTTTGAATAACTCGTACCCTGTGCATTTGTAGATGTACTTTATATTATAAACTTTGTTGGAGGTAGATAGAGTATTAGGTAGCAAAGCAAAGGAAAATGCTTATATACAGAAAATCAACAGAAAAATCAACGGCATGTATTAAAATGTATATTACACTTTGATACATGCCATTAATTTTTCTGTTGATTTTGTCGTACCATTACTCCAAATCAAATTTAGCAAATTCCTTTCTACAACTTTTTTAAACATCATAAAAGCGCAAAATAGGAAACAGACTAACAGAGCCCTCCAAAACCCTAATAATAAAACTCCAGGCACTAACTTCTCTCGCTTATCTATCTTGAATCTAAAACCCTAGAAAAACCCCTAATTCATGGATCTGACTCAGAGCAGCAACAGTAACCAAATCCCCAACACCACAACAATGAGCGGGGCGTCAAAGGTAAGGTTCGAGTATGAAGATGACCAAGACGAAACCATAGAGGAGGCAGCCACTGGCAGCTCCAACCTCGAAGAGGATTCCGCCATGTGCGAGCCCGATGACTCTATCCTCGGCGGCGATAAGACCAGCGCCGACTATTACTTCGATTCCTACTCTCACTTCGGTAATTATTCATTAATTTCTTTTCCTTTTACTGGGCTTCAATTTTTCTTTTATTGGTGTATAATACGTGTATATATTGCGTTTAATCCAAACAATTTGTTTCTTTATGATAATCAACTTGCTTTGACTGCTTTGGGTAGGGTATAGGACTGTTCATGATGTCTTAAAACTAGGATTTTTGTTGAACTACATATTTTTTTTAGTTGCTGCAATGAAAGTTCGAATTTTGTGCTTGCTAAATTTGTTTGAATGCTTGGAGCTGCATGCTTATGATGCGGAGCGGTTTAAAAAAACATTAAATTAAATGTCTATTCAATTAAAGTTGCTTTCGCCCCTCCATCCGCTGGTTTGAGTTTCATATGTTAGTAAAGAGGGGTGGTAGATTCTGAAAACTCTACACGAGCAATGGGACTCAACAATCTTAAACTTTCTTTCTATTTTGGTTTGGCTGGGTTCTATCCAATTTAGGCATTTTGTATTACAAAATCCTTGTGGACGAGGCGAGGTTGAAGGGTTCTCTGTATAGAGAGCCTAGACTTAGACTATCTTCAGAGTGAGACGTCAGTTCAATTTGTATCTTATAATCAGGTACAACTAGTGACACATTACTTCATTTTGTTAGTAAAATGCAGGCAGAGCTAGAAACTGTGAAGATACCACGATTCTTATATTTTTCTGAGCTAATATCATTTCATCAAAGATGTCTGAGGGTTTTTTTTCCCTTTAGAACTTAGTCACGTTAAATTATTTTGTATATATTCTCTGACTATTTTTTTCCGTGTTTTTTGCTCGTCTAGTTCTTGTGTAAAGTTATCTGACCTGGTCCTTTTGTTTGCTTTGTGGTTGCAGGTATCCATGAAGTAAGTATGTAACATCTGGATGTAAAGCTGCATGACATTAAGCTGTTTCAACTACTATATCTTACTAGGGAACACTCTTTTGTTGGGATTACTCCAATCCCTATTTTCATGTCAAATGTCAAATGTCAATTATGAACTACTGAAGACCTTCTTAGCCTTCTTTTCTCAGTTAACATGTAGTGTGGTAAAGGGAGAACAGAAAATAGTCCTTTTTCTTTATTCTCCTTCAGTTGCCACTTCTTGATGCTTTATCTGTTAGATCAGTTAAAACTTTAACTAAATTTACAGGATTATTGCTCCATAGACCTCCAACTAAAAAAACAAAGATCTTAGACTGTTCGAAATTTTTTATCTTGCAACCCGCGCGCCTGCCTTCTAGACTCTGATTCTTGTAAGGGCTGGGCTTCCTGTTCTTTCCAGGGTTGTTGGTGTCTTAACCAGAAGGAAATGATCTTTCCTTTTAGATATTAACAATCCCTTTCTCTTAATAATGTCAGGTGGTTGCCTTGTGGGTACCACGAAATTGTGGAGGTGTGGGTTTGTGTATACATCACCTTATAGCGTTGACTGATCTGGACTCGCGTTATGATATTTGTGCTTTGTCTGGAATCCGTGGGAGTAAATCTGTTTTCTTTGTTTTCAGGAAATGTTGAAGGATGTAGTGAGAACAAAGACATACCAAAATGTTATTTATAAGAATACATTTCTATTCAAGGACAAGGTTGTTCTTGATGTGGGTGCAGGGACAGGAATTCTCTCTCTATTTTGTGCAAAAGCAGGGGCGAAACATGTGTATGCGGTAAATAATTTCGACATCCATTTCCAGTATCCCATTCTCAATGATTTTGTTATCTGTTGACATTACAGCATGTACTGACTTGTCTTCTTGCGTAAGTTAGGCATTGTGATAAAATGCATGGCAATTAAATTTTATAGTCTTTATGTTCTTAGACAACTGTTCTGTCTGTTTGTTCAAAATACAGTTTGAGAGAGAAACATCATATTTAAGAGAGTAAAATGGAAGGAAATCACTCCTATTTAGACATTTTTTGAAGCATTGGAGTTACCCGCTTTGCAACCCTTCCTAAAAGGGGCATTCTTATTTCTTAGTAAAGTTCACTCTTTTTGATAGGAGTAGGTGCTTGATATCAACATAATGAATGCGCTCAGGGTTTTCTGCCTTGTTATCAAGAAGGGGGTTGGGTTATTTAATATGGGGCTGCCAGGGAAATTTTTGCTGGTCCCTGGCTTGTTGATTATATTTTGGTGATCATCTTCTGAAGATGTAGATTTGTTAAAAGTTAATGTCAGGGTCATATAATTTTCCACTTTTCTTCAGTGGGGGTTGGAAGATCTCTATTTGAGAAGTCAAATATCAAATTATCTCCTCATTCTCTAAACTATTCAATTATGTTGGTTTGGAAACTTTTACTCCCTCCTCCCGCTTCAAGTGGGATGCTTTTGTTTTTGGTCTGTGCACTTAAAAGTTAATGTCTTTTCAGTAAACTTGTTAATCTATTGAATTTAATACCTCTGGAACTTGTGGCCCTGAATGATCATGCAACATAGAGGTCAGACAATATTAGTGCAATTTATGATTTAAAGAATTTCAACCCTATTCTATTTGCGCACTTAGTGAAAGGGTATCTCTTGAATTGAGATGGAGATAGTATTTGTTAATAATGCAGTTTCACAATTTTAACTATTTTCTTGAAATTCTAATGTTGCGCTATGGAACTATAATTTATTGGTAGGACTCGTCAGTGTAGCCATTTTTCTGTGCTCTCTTTATGTTAATATTTTAGTTTTCCAATATAATTAGTTACCACTGTATCTAATTGGTAGGTTATCACTAGGCATGATTGTGGATAGAACATTTATAGTAAGTCTCGATTGAGATTGGTTAGCACTTTCAATATCTTAATGCCAAGATGTAAATTTTAATAACCTGATTTAAGCTTTTGTTTGGCTAATCGATTCACCTCATAGTGGGTTCTTGCTTTTTGCTTCATTAATCAGGCTAGTTCTCTACTATAACTCCCTCTGTTCCAGTTTAAGTATCCACTTTCACAATTTTCTCTTTTTGGACATACAAGAGAGGATAGTGGCCACAAATTTGTCTGGGACTCACAAATAAACCATTTGTCTCCGCATTTTTGCATAGTCAACAGATCTCCTAAAAGAGTGGCTATTCAAATAGGACTCTTAAAATGAAACAAAGGGACTACCGGATATCTTAAATATTCAAGCCAGTACTTTTTGCATTAAAAGTAAAAGACATTGACTTTAATTCCACGAGATGTTTTGTGTTTTTAGAAGATGATGCATTAGTGACTGTTATGTTTGTCTCTGTTATCTAAGAACTTGGTTAGTCATTTCTCGTACATGATACAACCTGCCCGATTGCAGGTCGAGTGTTCACAGATGGCTGACATGGCAAAAGAGATTGTTAGAGCAAACAATTACTCCAATGGTATATGGATTTATTGGAAGAAGTCAATGAATTTGTTGTTTTTTGAAGTCTATTTTACAATTGATCCTTTCTTGTTCGTCTTTGCTACAGTTATTACAGTCTTGAAGGGAAAAATTGAAGATATCGAGCTTCCAGTTTCTCAAGTGGATATTATAATATCTGAATGGATGGGATACTTTTTGCTGTATGAGAACATGCTAAATACAGTCTTGTATGCTCGAGATAAGTGGCTGGTAAGCTGGGCGCCCTTGAACAGATATTTTGTGATTTGATAATTTTAAAAAGAAAAAATTACTCCCTTTAGATTGAATGGAACTCCACTTTGGTTTATGTGAGTATGTTAAACTCGATACCAAACACTTTTTTAATTGTATTTACTGTTTCCTCTGATCATTTTTGACCATTTACCTCCTTAGCTTTGGTACCGTAAGAAATGGTCATTGTTGATCATTAAGAGAGAAGCAATTGTGGTCCATCACCTTATCTGATCTTCTCAAGCTCTTGGATTTTCTTTGTGTCAATTGAATGCCCTTTTTATTAATAATTAATGACAAATTTGGGTGCGGCTATGGTATAATCTTGTGTCTTTTGGTCGACACTTAGACATACTTAATATGTTCCATCTCGTTGATTTAGATTGTTGGGGATTAGATGAATTTAATTTGTAATAGCACATATCGTTGCTGATTATTTCCTATGTGAAATTCATGGACTATTGATTACTTGCTGTCTTGAGTTGGTTTTATCTCATTACACTATTAGCAGTAGTTTATGAATGATTTTGTTGTTGTGCTGGCTTGCACAATTTTCTCATGCTTAAGCATTTCATATTTCCCTTGCAGGTTCCCAATGGACTAGTATTACCTGATAAAGCTGCTCTTTACTTGACAGCAATTGAGGATGCTGAGTACAAAGAGGATAAGATTGAATGTGAGCTTACTGTATCTTGCATGTCATCTGGTTGATAAATGGATATACTGGTTATTGTATATTATTTTTGCATTTCTTAATTTCTCTCTTGACATTGCTGCAACCGCAGTTTGGAACAATGTCTATGGCTTTGACATGAGCTGCATTAGGAAGCAATCAATGATGGAACCTCTTGTTGACACTGTTGACCAGAGTCAAATTGTAACAAACTGCCAGTTGCTTAAGGTTGGATAGTAATATTCTTACTGACTAGGAATTGACTTCGTTCAGGCCACTTTCCTATTTAAAGTCTTTTCTGAAAGTACTCATACACAGAAGTGTTAATTTACTTGTGCAGACCATGGACATCTCTAAGATGACTGCTGGCGATGCTTCCTTCACGGCTCCTTTCAAGCTTGTTGCCGACCGCGATGATTACATCCATGCTCTTGTAGCATACTTTGATGTTTCCTTTTCCGTGTGTCATAAAATGACTGGCTTCTCCACAGGTTAGTTATTTGTCTGTTATATTGTTCAAACTTGTTTCATGAGATGTAACATGCTAATTACCCTTTGTCGCAAAAATGAGCTTCAATATTTATGTTTCCTTTTCCGCGTCATAAAATGATTGGCTTCTCCACAGGTTAGTTCTTTGTCTGTTATATTGCTCAAACTTGTTTCATGAGAGGTAACATGCTAATTCACCCGATGTCCCAAAAATGAGCTTCAATATTTGAGAAAGGCTTGTCCTAGAATGAGTGTCAATTTAGAAGTTACTAAATTTACCTTTGCTACTCATGTTACTTCATTTACCCACTTGCAATGCAATGATGATACCACTAAGGGTGATCATGGCAGTAAATAGCTATATTGCCTATCTGTCCACATAATTTTTACAAAATGTTATGGGGTTTAGGTTTGTTGAAAACTTATTGGATTGATTGAACAAGTCTGCTCTTAATGCACGTGGACTTTCAAAGTCTAGGCTCTAGCCCCTAGGGGTATATTCCATTTTACAAGCCTCATAATTAGGTCTGAGAGTAAGGCGGACTGGTTCAATTCTGTATAAAGAAAAAAAGTTCTTAATAAGGACTTGATGCCTACCTTGGAAGCTTGTTCCCGCTGCATAAACAAATCTAACCGTGTAGCAGTGTTCAAATATTTCCGCGCCCTTACAATGTTAAATTATGCAGGGCCAAGGTCGCGGAACACACATTGGAAGCAGACAGTGCTCTACTTGGAAGATGTATTAACTATACGCCAAGGGGAGTTTTTGGTAGGGAGCATGTCAGTAGCACAAAATAAGAAGAATCCACGTGATATTGACATCACTCTCAAGTATTCTCTAAATGGTCAGCGATGCCTTATCTCAAGAACCCAACATTACAAAATGCGATAATGGTGGGTACATGCTGCGTACATTCTCACTGAGAGCTGCAATTGCTTTCTAATTTTGTACCCGACATTTGGGTGAGAAATAGTGGGAATGTTCGTTGTTTGAGGTCCTGAGTGTTTTTACTAATTTGGGGACCATTTTTCAGGTAATGTTACTTTGAATTAATTCTTTTTCCAATCACAATGAGAGTGTAGCGTTAACATTATTTTCTTATCAGTTCAACAACACATTGTTGTACCAAATGTTATTACCTATTATCTAATCAGAAATGTGTAGCAGCTCATTCTTATTTTCATGTGGATATTGTACCAGTATCCTTCTGATCCATCTGTCAATTGGTCGAATCGAAATTTTCTATGCCAAATGGTGTCATTTCTGACATAGCTTTTAAGAACAAAACGTATCCTATAATATAGATTTTAAAATTTAAGGTCATCCTTCAAATGGTTCATGGACTCCTGTTGGTCACTTGCTCATTGCAATATTTGTGCTTTAGGCTTTGCAATTGCATTTTATTACCGATTTAGTATGACAATTGGCAAGAACGTTGCATCTTTCGAGTTCAGCTGGAATGTTATTCTCTTAAGAAATAAAGTTGTACAATGGAAATTTGAAATTGGATCAAGTGCATTGTAAAGCTCGTAACTTCGTATCAGTTAAGTAAGATCTGCTTAATATGCAACTGCTCTCATCTACAGAAGAATCAAAATTGTACAACAAAAGATGTAGTTTGATCCCAGACTCCCAGTGATCTGTGGGAATGAGTGAAAAGTTATTCTAACTAAAAAATCTTCAAAAGATAAAAGTGAAGGCACTTTGATATGCAACTGCTGTTTCCTCTAAAGGAATCAAAACTGTACAACGTCAAGAGTAGATTGTCTTGCTCACAACGAGGGCAGTTTTCTACTAGAAGATGGAGTAAAGTGGGTCTAAAGTTCAGCTTTGTTTGGCTTCATGTTCTTTGCTTTCATTCCTTTCCACCACTTCTGTAATCGGAAAGAGACTTTGGTTGCGTGCCCTTTCAGTGCCTTGCTTGCATCCTGGATTCCTGTTGCAAGTTTTTGTTTCCAGTCACTCTTTTTACTCTCTTTCTGTCTCAAGACCTTTCCCTGCCACGGTTCAAAAGATAAGCGTAGCTATATTGATAACACAACAGATAAAGGTAAAACAAGGTCTTGTTAAATGAATACCAAATTTGAAGGAAATGATGTTTCATCAACATCATCGTCGTCATCTTCATCTGCATCTTCATTACCAAGATTTTTCATCAGATCTTCCCTTGAATACATCTTCATGCCAGGTGCTCCAGGCATACCCTGGTCGATACGCAGAAATATGAGCTTAAAGTTAGCATATATACCATAGGCATATACAATGTGAATCTGTTGGTTTACCATTAATCATTACCTCCATCGACTTCAGTATTTTATCCATTTCAGCCTCTTTTGATGACTTGGGAACAAAAGGTTCTCCTGGAGTCCGACTCTGAAAGTATATAAGAAGAAAACTTTTAGTTTCTTGTTCTCACGGGTCAAAAGTCATGAGGTTCACTAACACAAAAAAGGGGGGCCTGTAATTCTTAATTTGCCCACAGCTTGAAATACCCATATGTAATAACTAAAATAATTTGCTATAAGCTAAGCTACAACACTAATTCATCACAGCAGCAAATAGCTGCCATGTGAAGGAAGGTGGTGTTCAAAGGGTTTGAGATGGGGAGTAGCTCTGATTTTGTCTTATGTTCATGTGGTTTTTCTATCAGCTCAGCTAGAGGAAAATAAGTAGTGACTTGTGTAACATAAATGTAAGTCTTACAACTAAATCACCCATTATATCAAGGGTTGATGTTGGAGGCCATATCCAAACCAAGTATTGGACAGGTTTGCTCCTACCTCATTCCAAGCATCTAAAGCTCTCCTTGAACTTCTTGTTGGCCATTAACTGCAGTCTTGGTTTATCATCCCACCTTACACATAAAAATGAGGATGCAAGGACATATAACAACAATTCTGCATTGCAATCTCGATTTTCTTCTTCTTTCTTTTCCTGATGAGTCCATTGCAAGCTCATTTTGCCATCAATCATTCTAAATTTATTAATTCACACAGTTCACAAGGGCTGTATGTCTATATATGATTTATGTATCTGGTTAAAATGTTTCATAAGTGTCGTAGGATTTCTAAGTTGATCATGTGGCATAACTGTGATTCAACTTTAGTGGGAATGGTTATTATAAGTGGAGAGTGGAGACTGCGAAATCTTAGATCTTGAGAAGTAGAATTCATTTACCTTAGGAACTGGTGGGGGCTTAGTACTACATGACGCGCTAAGATCTTTACAGAGGAAATTCGACAATGCTTCAATTTGAGGCTTCTTTTTATACAAGTATTCAGCAACATCTGTGTCGTAATATCCAAGGACCTGAAATATTCCAGCGTAGAAGTCATAAGACACTGTAACACTAAGATGCCCCACCAAAAACCAGAAAAACAAAAGAAACAAAAAAGGAACCTTAATTGAAGGAAAACATGCCAAACAATTCCTATATTTATTTTTTGCAATTCCTTTATTCAATTCATATCAATCCACTAGAACACACTAAGAGATCAGTACTGACTCACCTCTTGGCAAGCCCGCTCTATAGTTTTGCATTCTGAATTGCACTGCCCTTCCGAATCGTGTTCAACAAGCTGCAGAAGTGAAGTCAATGTTAGTCGACTCACTCAAAAACCAAACATAAAACAATCAAAACTAACTTCACTTTCTACAGGGCAATACATTCCTGTTTTTGAACTATGGAAAAGAAAATGCAAATCCCCAATGCAATGAGTAAAGCCCAAGATCATTTACCAAAATTAGCAAACAGGGTTGCGGAAACAACTTTCTTACCTCCAATCTATCCCCTTGCTCCACAATATCAATCTTAAGGATCCAATCAGCTTCTTGCTTCTTCAAATTACACACATTCTCGGAAATTTCGATTATTTCAAACTCTGTGATCTGATATCATATAACAAATCCACAGTGAAATACAAATAAATTTGTAACATATCCACCAACCCAGTTCTAAAACCCAACAGAAAAACATAACCCACTATTAAATTATTCAACTTTAAACGCTTACATATTCACACAAACACATAGTTGCTGAGCAAAAAAAAAAAAAAAAAACAAAAAAAGCACAAGCACACATTTCTAAAACAGAAACAAATATCAGTAAAATGACTACCTTTTTGGGAGAGATCTGTGCTTGTTTATTCTGAATTTGGTGGTACAACTGATTGGCGAGCTTTTCACACACCTGACACTTGATATAGGGTATGTCTTCTTTTCTGGCCGTTAGAGCTGGTTTTTTTGCGCCGTAGCAGATTGGTACCCATGTAGATACAAGTAGTATTACAGAAACCATGAACATCAAAGCTCCATTAATTTTCGCCATTTTCTTCTCTCTCTCTCTCTCTCTCTCTCTCTCTCTCTCTCTCCCTCTCCCTCTATTCGTTTTCCTGATTTCGGAGAAAGAGTTTGGCCACTCTTCTGTTGGAACTTGCGAACAGCACCTGATTGCTTAGTTCTTCAAAGTTTTTTTCTGTACGAAATTGACCTCAAGAGTACAGTTTAATGCTTAAAACGGCATCGTTCCGTAGGTGCATAAACTGATACACGTGTTTCCTGTCTGTGATTGGCTCTTTTTTGCCATGTCAGTTGGTTTGGGTATCTTTAGCCAATAGGAAACACGAGCACACTTGTCAATTGCCATTCCCACTGAACCTTAATGCATTTTTGGCGCTGCCATCCCCAAAGTTTGACCTCATCTTGTTGATACCCCTCATGTTAGGTTCCGTTATAAAAGACTCGATGAATTTGACTCAATCTAAAATTAAGTATTCTTGTTTGGTTGTTCCCTTTCACCAAAATCAAGAAAAGAAAAATATTTTTAGCATGTATATATAAGAGCACAATAAAATCATATTCAATACATGTGCTTCCTGCTCGCGAGGAAAGAAGAAGGCTAGATCTCTATTGTTATCAAAAAAATCTCATTGAATTCACATGTCACTACGTTAGTTAAGTGGGATATAACTTCCATTTTTGAAAACCAACACCATTCTTAGTCGTTCAAGATAGCTTGATGTATAACTAATTGTTACTACTTCGAAGAGCTAGAGATGTCTTCCTTGATTCCTTCACTTACTAGTAATATCCAATTTAATGAAAAAGGTTGAGCGATTGAGGGCACATCTTACATAGGCAACCAAAGATGTCATATTGTCCAAAATAGATTATATCATGCAAATGCATATTAAGACATTATCATTAGTCAGTTGAGTTTTGTATATATTTCATTTCTCGAAAACATACAAATTTTAGAACATGTTTTAAAACATTTATTTTAAAACGAGTTAATACAAATTACCAAAACCTTTTTCATTAGACAACTTAAGTTTTTTTTAATGGGTAAAAATTAAGGAATCATTGATAAATTTGTGTTTTCCTTATCGAGTCACTAAACTGAATTCAGATGTAAAGGTATTTGACCTAATTGCTTAACAGGTAATAGGAAAACAAGACTTTTATAAGTTTAGAAATATGTTTGTCACAATTCAAATTTTCGTTAACTCATTAGTTACATATATAATATACTTGTTGATTTTATAGTCTTAAAAAAATTTGCAAACAGATTTTTTTCCGATAAAAGGACATTCCACATGCATTAAGAGGAAAATGTATTTGACTTAATTGCTCAAGCCTCAATGTAGCTAATAGGTAGACGAGTCATATAAGTGTAGAAATATATTTGACAATCACAATTCTCGTTAACTCATTAGTTTTGAAAAAGAAAAAACTTTGCATAAAGTGAAAACGTTTAGTGCACCAGGGACATTCCCCATGCATTGCTGAAAAATCTTAATGCAAATTCGTTTTAATGATCCATTTACTTTTTCCATCCATCAGCAGTTACTTTAACGAAAACTAACAGAAGTAGGGAAATGATAAATTTCAGAAACAGGGGGACTAAATTCTGAGATTTGACCAAATAGTAGGGGGTTAGCGGATTTAACCCTACCCAAAAATACCGAACACAAGTGCCAATTATTGTATTCAAGACGAGCACAGGCGATCTGTCCTCCATCTTCTTAAACCCTAGTCTCACTCTCCCTCGTCCCCAACCAAAATTAAACTAGGGTTTTGTTCGTAATCGGTCGGGCAGTCCAACATCGAAATTCAATCTTTAAACATGGATATGGGGATAATGGAATCCCAAACCCAGCCAAAATTACACAAATTCAA
>JAOWAN010000054.1:682761-694046 GCA_028566635.1 Lobelia cardinalis | reverse complement strand
TTCAAACTTTGGACCAAAATTGGCCAATTCCAAATCGAGGGACTAAATTTAAAAATCGCTAAAGTTTGAGGGACCATAGTGCTTTCAAATAGACATCATAAAATTACAACTCTCAAAAAGATTTTTATACTACCCAATAAATTTCTCCCTTTGTGTAAATATTCTACCCATTATGTTAGGTTAAGTCGAGATGATAAATGTTGCACTCATGTATTTTTAATTCTATACCTTAAATCAATTTGGCATGTTGTTAATTTTATTTTTGTTAATGTCAACCTTTTGATTATTTTAATAGTGTTTAGTAATTGAATAAAATTTTGTGCAATTTATCGATTATTTTTTTACAATAATATTTTTATAAGTTATAAACATATTTGTTAATTTGATTTTTTAAATATCAAATCAATTGAATTGGTTATTCAAATAACGACAATATACATTTATTAGTAAGATGAGAGAATTTCGTTTTATATGATAAAATTTATTCAAAATTTAAGTATCAATATTTTTAATAATTAATAATTTTTCTATCTCCCCTGGGTTTACTGTTCGGGGAGTGAATTGGTTATTTTTTAATAAACATTATACATTTAATTGAGGTTTGATCATGAATGTGATATCATGCAATATTTGATGATATAATATGATATATAAAATAAAATAGTAGGAGAGAAATAGAAAAAAAATCATAGTAAAATTAAATATTAAAAATATCAATTCATAATACGATCTTTAGTTAGACTATGGAGTTTAGTTTTTTCGTTATAAAATTTATTTAAATTCTAATACTTATAATTTTTCTCTCTTCCTCGGATCGAATGTACGTGGATTCGATTGAACCCGTTTAGAAACAAAGACATTAATCCAACCCGGACCCGACCGAGCCGAAAACCTAAGTTGTCGTCAACCGGAGAACCATGGGCAGATGACGGCAACCAAATTAATTCTTAAATCCCCAGTCCAAAACTGCCAATATTTCTCGACGGGATGGCGGCGGCGGGGATGACAGCTTGTATTGTCAAAAGAGTAAGGAAGCAGATGCAGCGCCTGCCATTTCCTATTGGGGCGCTTAATCGGCAACGCTTCCGGACCTCCTCCGCCACACTCGACCACTGTATCCCGTCCCTCTCTCTCTCTCTCTCTCTATCTATCTACTTTTACCAGAAAAAAAAAAGTAATAGGAACTTGACTCACAACTGATTAACAAATTGATCGAGTTTACATACAATACAATGCAGATGCTAGCGGCGTGAACAAATCAAGTATTAGCAGCATAGAAGGAGGATCAAACCCTGGCTTCATCCATCCCTCTTCCATTGTTCATCCCAATGCCATTATTGGTCAAGTAATTACTTTATGACTCAATTTCTGTTTCTTTTCTCAATAATGATATATGGCCCCAGGGACGTGTTCGATTTAGCTGCAACTGCAGTAAAACGAATATTTCCTGTTCGATTTATTAATCACGCTTCTTGATATTTGATCCAATGGCGTCACTGCTAGATTGAAAAAGAATGACCTGCGAATTTATCACTCTACTTTTGTCTTTTGTACCCTGAGCATGAGTTTACTTTGATCCTGTTTTTTACTCTTAGCAAACTTGGTTTCCGGCTGAGATTCTTCCACCTTTTGGAGTATAAGTCCGTAGGCTGTACATGTTTTGTATGGACCTGCAAGTTTTTGCATCATTAAAGTTCATTTATCGACATTGCTGGTTCTTCTTCCTTTTTAAAAAAAAAATAAAATTATAGAAAGCATTTCTGTCACACTTTCAAGGAATGTGGTTGGTGAAAACTCTACTTATTACAGTATTAAATTGGAATAGATTACTGTATTTTTTTTGAGGAAGCTGATTAGCTTTTACTAGAGAAATGAAGTTGTGATGTCCTCATTGGCCATGGCCCATGGTTGATTTCAGTGTGATTGCTTTGAGGATTCACCTGTCAAACCCGTTTAGTTCAAAAGGCTCCACAATGAGTTTTACAAAGCTATTCAGTGTGGGACCATGGTAGAGCTGATGCTGTTCTTGTGCTAGAGACATGGCCCTCACAGCTATAGGGGAAACGGCTTTGATTTTGCAAATAATATCTATGCTCTAAGCTAGACCATATTTAACTGAAGAACGTCTGTTGCACTGGTTCCATGGGTTCATTGGCCTACGTCCAGCCTTCTGTTTGATTGTTTGGCCGAGGGTGTCGCCGCCAGGAGCACTCGTGATTTTTTACCAAGCCCGTCCTCGTTATTGGCTGGGGTGGAAAACTCTTCCTGCCTTTCCTCCCAGTTGACCGCCTCCAGAGTCTAGTGTAACAAGACAAAGAATAAGTTGGAAATGTGATGATCATTCTAATAAGTTATTAGTATCATTTTCTCCTTGAAGGATGTATCCAGTATGAGGAGATATTTGTTGGACCAAGTTTCACATAAAGTTCTCGCGCCAGGAAAGATAGTATGAACTTGGAAGTTAAAGATTGCAATGATTAATAGAACCTGATGAGAAAAAGAAACATATTAGATATAAAAGATTTACAAAGGATATACAAAGAGATGAATGAGATTTCCATTGGGACGGTAACTAAAGTCAAGGTACAAGAATAGAACTAAAATAACAAAGTGCTCAATCCCACTGGATCACTGAAATAGGACCTCTTGTTAGCACCTAAAGAGAGGTCAAATAAACTACTCTATCCCACAGACAAGACCATGGCATAACTTGATTCCTGAAAAATCTGGAACTCGGATCAGTCTAAATGCCCCAAAGTGTAGCAAACATCTCATACTTCCACAACAAACTCTTATCCTGGTCTAGCCCAAAACCACGAGCAGGCATGAAACAGAACCGGGACAAATCCACTCCTAACCAGACAATCCAAATTATCTGCCCCAAATAAACCAAGCAATGCCCAAATGTATAAAAGTTGGTCATGGCATTCCGAGGACTTCTTACAAATGATGGCTTAACACATAAGTCCGGGGAATCCTCTTGTAAGGTCCACGTGATGAAACATGTCATTCGTCTTAGGTTTGTTAAGAGCCAAGGACCAACCAAACTCCCTGATTTTAGAAGGCACGAGATTTCCAGCTATAGAAGAAAATAGAAGACAGGGAACTGAAGACCAAGACAAATGAGACAAGAAGGAACAACCAGAATCCTCCAAGGCTCAAGAACATGAATCCTGACTGCAAGTGAAATGCACTCAGGACAGAATATCAAGCATGTGGACAACCTGCATGGTTTCACGTTTATCATATAAATTATAATTTTGTGTTCTGGATTATCTTAATTTCTACTTTAGTTTGTTGTCTATTAACAATTTGTATTTACTTGTGACCATATGGAGGTTGACTGACCATGTAGATAGATGACAACTTAGTTAAACTGACATGGCAAGTTTACTGAGAACTAGTTGTTTAATTTTCGGTCATCGACGTAAGAGTGTATGCTTTTGAGGTATTATTACCTGTCCCATCTTGTCAATTGGAAGCAAAAATTCACCAATTAGATACTCTTGTGGAGAATGTAATGTAGGTTTTAGAATTCATACCTGAGTGACCATGATTGTGTGAAGTTCATTTAGCTATTTGATTGCCTTTGAATTTACCAAGTGTTTCTATTGATTGTGAATCTCTTGTAGCTTGCAGGATGAAGTTTTTAGCTATTTGATTTGCCTTAGAATTTACCGAGTGTTTCTGGTGATTGTGAAACTCTTGTAGCTTGCAGGGTGTTTCAATTGGCCCCTTCTGTAGCGTGGGGTCTTTGGCAAAGTTGGGGAATGCTTGTCAACTTTATCCAGGAAGCCATGTTTTTGGAAATACAGAATTGGGGGATAACTGCACCTTGATGACGTGAGTTTGGATCTTTCAGCCTTTCGTCTTTGTAAACTACTATAAAAAACACTGCCGCTTTTCCTCTAGCTTAAATCATGTTTATGTGAGTACTGTAAATCAGTGGTGCAGTGGTTGGAGATGATCTTCCTGGACATACGATCCTGGGTTGCAATAATGTTATAGGTCATCACTCTGTTGTTGGCGTCAAATGCCAAGACATGAAATACGAGGTCAGTTTCCAACTTATATTGTTTATGTACATTATTTTTTAAGCATCAGTCAATATTTGTTGGCAAATAGTGAGAACTTAAAGGTTGTGTAATTTCTCCTGATTCTGGTACTCAAAATAGGTGGGTATCATTCTTATCCAAGTGCTACAGGATACTTTTCGTGTTGATCCTCTCATTCATCGATAGACATGAACAGTCAATGTAATATCAGACGCACAATGTCGCTTCATATTCGTCAAATATTTCAAATACTGAATTTTGGCAAATATGTCAGTTCAGTGTGTTTTCCCATTTACAAGACTAAACATTGACAGATGAATGTTAGTCTGATGGCATCTTGTCATAACATTTTGTGTACCCATTTGGACGTAAATAGAGCATGTGCAGTACATTTCGTAAAAAAATGTACCCTATGCAGTTCTCTCTCTCTCTCTCTCTCTCTCGTGGGTAGGGTGGGGCAGGGTGGTGTAGGGGGAACATTTTGGTACGAGGACTGAACATATTCAGTTTTACTTCTTACATTACATCTAGTCATCTATCATTGGTTATCCTGGAGCTGATGGCCGTAACTGTCCTCTTGTTTCTCTGTCAATGGTTTTAGCCCGGAAATGAATGCTTCCTTGAAGTTGGCGACAACAATGATATCAGGGAACATGTCTCTATCCATCGATCTTCAAAGCCATGTGACAAAACAGTATGCTAAGTTGCTATTTTTGTTTGCAAAGTTAAATATAATTCTTTTATTGATTGCGACAATGTAACCAGGTTATTGGGAACAACAATCTCATAATGGGATCTTGTCATATAGCACATGACTGCAAAGTGGGTAGCAACAATATTTTTGCGAACGGTACACTTCTAGCAGGCCATATAGTGGTTGAGGTGAGTCCCAAATTTTCAATAGTTTTATCCTAATGCAGGCATACTCAGAATTTGATTCAAGTGTTATAACTTTAACTTTAGGACCATGCACACACAGCGGGGGCTGTCGTTGTTCATCAGTTTTGTCATATTGGTGCCTTTTGTTTCATTGGAGGTGGTTCTGTGGTAAGTTCATTACCATTATTTGTCCTAGCTAATCTCGAGAATGGAAGGGCAGTCAGTTTTTACATTAACTCTGAGGCGCATGCCAGCGCGTGAACTATGACCATGTTCTTTTGACGTATTATTTCTTTTCTTTCCAAAATGTTTCTTTTTCACAAAATGAAAATGAATGATGGAACTATGGAAATATGGAAGCTGATTGAAATTCAAACACACACAAGACCCATAAGATTTCTAGTGTAACAGCTCAATTCTTTAACGTTGAAAGGTTTCCCAAGATGTACCCAAGTACACTATGGTGACCGGAGAAAGAGCCGGGCTCCGTGGCCTAAATTTAGAAGGTCTTCGCCGTCGTGGGTTCTCAGTCATTGAGGTTAGTTTCTGATTTATTGCCTTTACTGTCATGTGTCAAACTGAAACTTATTCACTGAGCTCGTCACGCATAAATAATGGTGTCACGAACTAATAAATTACTGCCATTTGGATTTTTCATCCCTTGTTATGGTCTATATTCGCCCGTCACCCCATTTTTTCTGTGTGACAGGTTCACTGAATGCTTTCTCGTGTTAAATATCTATAAGAGTTCAAGTTTAGAAGGATGTATTTTGTATCGACGACGTAGTTTTTCTAGTTGCATACCGAAGTTCAAACCATGTACTCTTCATAATCTTGCAGCAACCCTTGCGTATAAAATTATTTTCAAGTACATATTTTCAATAGAACATGCTAGTCTATGAAGAAATTTTTCTGACCAAGTATGGTTTGATGAAGATCTTGTTTCATAGTTTCTCGGCTACAACCCTTCCATTAGTCAGCTTACATATTACTCCCTCTGTTTCGTTGTAATTGTCCATGACAATGACATTTTCCCACCCAACATGTCACTATCATGGACAATTAAAACGAAACAGAGGGAGTATTTTGGGTGTGCCGCTGCATATTTTTGCTTCAGATTAAGCTTCTGTGTTCTGAATGGATCAATTTGCTGAAGATGTGGCAACTAATTCGAAGCAACATTTATGGATTCGTATATTTCTCTTCATTATATTTGATTGACTCTCATTGAAGTGGTAATACTGGTACATTTTTTATCTGGCAAGGATCTAGATCAAGAGCCTGAGAGCTGCTTATAGGAAGATTTTCATGCAAACTGATGCAAACCTCGGGGGAATTGAAGACCGCCTAACTGAAGTGGTATTGCAGTTATACTTTTTGCACCTTTTTTGATGTCTTGAATATATTTGATGTGTAAAGAACATATGTGAACTCTGCAGGAGCAGCATGAAGACTTGGCTCTCGTCCCTGCTGTGCTTTCCCTGGTGCAATCCATACGTGAATCTTTTACAGAAGACCGCCGTGGAATTTGCAAGTTTAGATCTTGGAGTGATTCTTGAATGTGTCCTAGTGTATGTATCTGGATCTGTTTTTTAAAGCCTTCTTTTCCATTGAATATGGGTTTGCCAGTTGAAAAAAGCTTACCTATTGGCACTCCATGCGCTTCTAGAGGCACATTCCGGGTCTTGTCACATCATCGAGAGAGATATATGAAGTGCTAGCACTATCATTGTTTTTTCTAGAAATTGCTTTATTTCTGTTATAACTAGCAGTTTCAAATTATTCTGTTTTCTTTCTATTCCTTTTTCCTTTTTTTTTATTGGTGGCAGAATCCACGCCAATGGAATTTCAAGCTGTGGTAAACATGAGGAAGACATTACTACTTTCTGGAGATGCTTTGCCTGGATCCTTGAATGTGAGGTTGCAGCAGTTCCTGTAACTATGCTAGTCTTGTCGAGAGCTTCCATATTGAGTTACCATGCGAAGGCAAAATTACCTAGATTCATACTCAAGGTTGAGGTTAGACAGTCCAAGAAATAGTTTAGCAACTTCTATTAATATGAAATGAAGATTAGCTATAAAAAGTACTTCTATCTTGTTTTACTGATGTTGATGTAAAGAATGATTAAAGATACTAAAATTGATTTTTACAGTTTGGCCCATCTTGTCCTTTAGTATTAATTTCTTAAACTGGAATTGCTTTTTTTCATTATCATCTTCTTCGAATCTTTTTGGCATGTAAATGCATACATGACGATACAAGTGTGATGCAAACAGTTTCTGGTGTTGCTCCACATAGACATTTACTTCTTGTGCATGATTAGCACCGAGGCTCTTGTACCTGAAAAGTGTGAAAGTTAATCCACCTCAGTAGTAGTGCTCTTCCACAGCTGATATGCATGAGAATCATGCATAATGGCCCTACTCTAAAATCTCAAACTTTGATGCCTTTTGAGATTATATGAAGGATGGTATTTTGACCAAGGGTTGAGCTGGTGGTTGCTTCAAGCATGTCAAGGGTTGCAGAAATTTTCAATTAGTAAGATCCACGACCGGTGCTGAAAGAAAGCATGTTAGCACACTGACTGTTGGATGAGAAGGTACGCATTCCTTGTAAACACGTATAAGCAACTTTGAGTACATGACAATACTTTACGTATCTGTGGAGTTCAAAACCAATTGTTGTACCTCAGCAATTTATAGAACATGATCTAAAGTCTGCAAATGAGATAGACTGAAGAGCCACCCTCCCAAAATCGAACTGTCTCATCTCTTTTTGAGATTCTCTGGTAATAGCATGTTAAGATAAATTACATTAAGGATCTGTTTGAATCTGTGAGAAAGGGAAGGAATATGAGAAGTCATCTGTGCTGTACCCAAAAATGGGATAGAAAAAGCGAGTTCTGCAGAAGTTTTCTTTGTTTTCCATAATATTGACTTAAAACACTTGACCACTAAAAGCACCAAGTCAAAGAAGGCTGGCTTCTTCTTCTTGGCATGAATTTTTTTTTGAAAATAATTCCCAGTTGACATTTACCTGCTGTTTGTTTTTATTTATTGTGACCTCGGTAGAGATATATGTACTATACTTGCAAAAAAGATCTCGAAAATCCCGCAACCTAGTACACAACAAGTCTCCCCATGGAGTTGGAAAAAGAGGAACTATTACCTGGTCTCAGATGTTTCCGGCCATATTTGTATACTACTAATAAAGTAGGTGGACATCCATCCATGTAATGATTTAAGTATTGTTGCTTACCAATCTGTGAAAGAGAATATACTTTCTTTCTCATTATTCAGGTCAATATGATAAAAATTAGCTAATGTCATTGGCCCCCCACATTAGGACGGAAAAGAAAAGAAAAGTATATGACATGCTAAAAACAATATCGAAACCATGCTTTGTAGAAGGGAAATAAAACTCTCTCTCTCTCTCTCTCTCTCTCTCTCTCTCTCTTCAACTAAGAAGGGGGGAAATTACAAATAGGCTAATACATCTTAAAAGGAAATGATTTAAACTATATCAGGTCCAAAGCATACAATTATAAGTGGAGATGTGGACCCTTGATCTCTTGACCCTTTGAGGGTCTGATGTGGTTCCCCAAACTACGTATAGATAGATAGATAGATAACAAAACTACAAATAGTGTTGTAGATTAGGATATTGTTTTTGGCTAGTTGTGTTTTTTGATTAAAGAAAAACTTTAGTTACACATCTCTCTGTCAGCTATATATATACATTAGCCGGCTTCCGATATGTTAAAAGTCTTTCCCCCTCTTGTACTTAGATTAATATATCTACATTAACATCATATAAGTAATTAACATTTTTAAGATAATTTAAAATTCAACGTAACATCAACAAAGTTGATAGTTCATTTGTGCTTTTTTTTTTGTGTGTGTGTGTGTGTGTGTGTGAGAGAGAGAGAGAGAGAGAGAGAGAGAGAGAGAGAGAGAGAGAGAGAGAGAGAGAGAGAGAGAGAGAGAGTTATTGCTTTCTTTTTAGGTAAGAAGCCAAGTTGGAGAAATATCCAACAAAAAACAATGTCCATCCAATCATCTCCACTTTCTGTGCATCCATTTCCTTCAACCCCACCTCCCACTAGACTCATATCATCACACCATTGTAATATCAAGCATAGTTGTTAATTATCTCTCTCTCTCTCTCTCTCTCTCTCTCTCTCTCTCTATGCGCATGTGTGTCTCTTGATGTATTTACAAATTTGAGTTGTGTGTGTAAAAATGGGCAGAAAGTGCTCACATTGTGGAAGCATAGGCCACAATTCAAGGACGTGCATAGCTTACAGAGGCAATGTTAATGTTAGTAGTTCAGGAGTAAGGCTCTTTGGAGTGCAACTTGATATATCTTCTTCTTCAGCATCTATTGCCATGAAGAAAAGTTTCAGCACAGATTGCTTCTTGTCTTCTTCACCACTAGGCACCTCATCATCGCCGTCCCCATCATCTTCCTTGTCTTCTTCGCGGGTCTCTTCCATCAATGAAACCTCCGATAAGATGTCCATTGGCTATCTCTCTGATGGTCTCTTTGCTCAAGTTCAGGAGAGGAAGAAGGGTATATATGCAATTAAATTTCCTAAAATCTTTTTGCTTGCTCGTTCGGAAATCTTTTTTTGCATGAATGAAATTTTGGTCTCTCTCTATCTCTCTCTGAGTTGTGCATCAGTTATCTATAAAATAATCATATCAATAATGCATGTTTAGATGATATTTTTTCAGCCAGAAAACAATTTAACCACAAGACTGTAGACATATATTAATCTTTCTTTTGTTGTTGTTCAACAGTTTCTCATCCATTTGTTCTTTACATTATGTCCATCTTGATTAAATGGATTCTTAATATATACTAATGCATCCCTGATTAGATGCAATGAGTCTTATTAGACATGGAGCACTAAAAAATTATCACTTTTGAGATGGTATTTTTTTTTAACTCTCCCCACTTGAATATTAAGTGTGAATCTTTGTACTATACTCCCTCCGTTTCATTTTGATTGTGAGAGAGAAATGTCGCTTTCTGGACACTTAAAATGAAACGGGAGGGAGTATATTCTTCCTGGTCTCATACATGTATTCTTGGAAAGTTTGAGTTCTTACAAGAATGTTTCATTTAATTTTGCACCAAGTACAACTCTAATAGCTAGGCTGTATTTCCTTAGGTTATGGAACAGAGTGGGGGGAAAAATAAAAAAAAAAAAAGGAAGGGGAAAGAATCCGATTAGATGCACCTATCAATATTATACTCTTGTTTCCATTACTTATGACTTTCTTCAATATTCTAAATTAAATTCAATAGTGATATATACTGAAATGTAATAGTTTTGGTAGGACTACCATGGACAGAAGGGGAGCACCGAAGATTTTTAACTGGACTTGAAAAGCTAGGAAAGGGAGACTGGAGGGGGATTTCAAGAAACTATGTGACCACAAGGACTCCTACCCAAGTTGCAAGCCATGCGCAGAAGTACTTTCTTCGGCAGGCAAGTCTCGTCAAGAAGAAGCGCCGTTCCAGCCTCTTTGACATGGTATATATATACATACATATATGAAGCCTCATTAAACATATTTCATTTTCTTACGCGCGCGTTATTATTAATTTCTGCGCCATTTAATCATAGTAATAAACAATACCTACGTTAATTCGAACAAGCTGCAGCTTAAGGTGGTGTGTGTTGTGGTTTCATTGCATTTTTGGCAGGTTGGTGGCAGCAATATTGCACAAAATCATGTACGAAATGGCAGTAGTTCTAACCCCAGCAGAACGAGCTCGTACGAAGAAGAAGAAGCTCACGGTGATAACATTTTGTCTATTATGATAGACCTTAATTCACTCGGGCAAGATCTTCACATGTGTGGTACTCGACAAAGCGACTACTCTCAAATATACGATCCTATCATCAATCACGACGTCCCCGTTTGGTCTTATGATGGATCATCAATGGCTGCCGGTTCACATAGAAATGCTTCCGTCACTACTGCCATGGTTGATACCATTTCTCCAAATGCAGCTCCTGATCTAGACCTTACGCTAGCAGTTCCAAAGTCCATAGATCAAAATAAATCATCTCCTAATAATAATTCCCTCCTGACTGGACATATTACTGTTATTTAATTAACTCGCTCTGTACTGTACGTATCAAAAGAGAAGTTCCATATGATAATCTATTTTTTTTTTTGGGTTAACCTCCAACTCTAGCTACCTACTACTAAAACCAATCAAATTGCATTCGGTGTGCTCCTCCTGATGAGTTCTCCATGTGTGTGTGTGTATGAGAGAGAGAGAGAGAGAGAGAGAGAGAGAGAGAGAGAGAGAGAGAGAGAGAGAGAGAGAGA
>JAOWAN010000054.1:669693-682661 GCA_028566635.1 Lobelia cardinalis | reverse complement strand
ATAATAGAGAATTATGTTCACTTAAATTTTGTAAATTGAATCATAAAATTTTTCTTTTTTGTGATTGAAAATCTCTACTCTATGAATTTGTTCTATGACCTATTAAAATTTGAGAAATACATAAATTCTTTTTGAAAACCGAACCGAAAAATGCTAAATCGAAGAATCGATTTTTCATATTTTTGGGTTGATTTCGGTTTTGAAAAATGATAAAACCGAACTATTGGTATGACTACGGTTTTGATCAAAACTTTTTCAATCTTTTTTGGAATTTGCACTTTTTAATTTGCTGCAATTTTGCCAACTGCCAAGTTGTCGTTTCGATTCTTCCGGTTGACTGGTTCCTTGTTTGCTTCGGACTTCGATTTATTTTTTTTTCTTTCAAAAATTCAATCAAAACGACGTCGTTTTGCTCAGAGAATTCACTTAACAAAACGACGTCGTTTTGGTTGATTTTTTGGATTTTTTTTAAAAGAAACCTGTTAGGTTTTCGACGGACAGAGGGGTGGATAAGATGAAAATCCACCATTTTTTTTCGACAACATACTTAACTCTTCAAGCGAAATTTTGCAATGGTGGGGGCGGTCGCCCACACTCGCCCCCACCTGGATCTGCCTCTGCATCAAAGTGATTAGTAAAATTATTGAGAACACAACCTTATATTCTAAGGGTCTCCTCACAAAAATTATAATGCAGTAATATTGAGTGATATTGTACTGTCTATGATATAAATATAAGATAATATGACTAATATGAGTTTATGAAGTTAAAGGCTAAATTATCCACATGATGTAAAAGATTTGAATGTGATTTAAGGAGAAGGAATGTGAAATGAAAAGTTTGAATATGAGAAGAGAATTGGAGAAAAAATGTAATGCGAAAGCTTTAAATTGATTTATGAAAGTGTATAAGTATATGGATAATAGATGGATAATATTTAATATTAATATTTAATAATAATTATGTGTAATATTAAAAATATATATGTGTAACTAATTTTTTTCATATTCCATTTTCTTCTATGGGTGAACCACATACTAAATTCATCTACACTTTCGTGAATATTTCTTAAAACAAAACAATTAAACAATTTCTCTTTATCATTTACCACTTATAACAAACTAAAAGTCATTCAGTTAAGTTTATGCAATTTTGAATTTCAAAATAGAAGTATAGGCATGTTAATCAGTCCAGCCGAATTTTTATGGGTTCAAGTCAAATTTTTTAATGAATTGAGTCTTTACGAACTCGAGCCAAATCTCAAATAGATAAACTTGGTTCGGCAAATAATTGGATCGTGAGAGATTCGCGAGCTTTCGCAAGCCAAAACATTAGCGACTTTTAACATGTATTGACGAACTTTGGTAAACATTCACGAGCCTTGGCGAATCTTGGCCAACAGAGAGATTGAGTTTGTTAATAATTTATTACAGTTCATGTGTTTCTTACTCTAATATTATGGATGCGTTCACTAAGCATGTTTTTTCCACTAAATTTGAAAAACACCGTTATTGAGCAAAATTTCACTATGTTAATTTCAAAAACACTGTTTTTTCTCTTATACCTGCTCTTTTTACATACCCCTATACCAACCTTTATATCATATCAAACATCACATCAAATTACAACTATCACTCTTTCTCTTTCTCTCTCCACCACTATCATGTAATTATTTAAATTTTAAAGGACAAATAGATAATTTAGTTTTTCATGCACCAAAAATAAAAATATGCTAAAAATTAACTGTCCAAACGCATTCTATGTATTTTTCAGGTTTTATTTTATGTTTAAGACTTTTAGTTAATATTACTTGAGTTTTTTGAGTTATTATGTGTTGGATTGGGCCTATATGTCTAGTCTTTTTAAGTTATTATGTTAAATGCTGCTAGATCTGTATATTATGGATTGAAGTTTGGACCTATCAATGATGGATCGAGTTGGACCTTAATAAATTGAGCTATTAACGAGTCGGCTAGCGAGTTTTGCAAGTTGAGTCGGACTTGCAAAATATATGTGACGAGTTTGAAAATGGTGCTCGATTTGACTCGTTGACCCGATTTACATCCCTAGACGTAGGAGTGGAATTTTTTGCTACTTGCCTACTATACTGACTACCATACCATATCTTACCGAAAAATTATCGTGCAATATCGTATCATACCAATTTTATTTGATACGATAATGATATTGAATACCAATATCATGGTAATATCAATATTGTATAGAATTGAGAGTATTTTGATAATTAATGTACATGGATCCTACTCCACTAGGAACCTCCTTAAATATGAACCGTAGGAATAATTTACATTAATTGGATTATATACAAATTAAATATTGAGATTATATTCTTCTTTAAAACATCGATGGCATATTTCGTAATTACTCAAAAAATTTGGACGACCACGTTAATTAGAATCTGAATAATTGTACACACAATTATTTGTTTTCCTTCTCAAACTTTAAACCGACATGTCTTATTATTAATAACTTAAAATTAAGATAAATTTACATATTCTTGTTCGTAATTAAATTTCATTTAAAATAAGATCAATCATGAATATATTTGAAGATCAAATAAAAAAAGTCAAAAAATAATTCAAGATGCAGTAATAGTATTGCTACTGCATCCGGTTGTAATTTATGAATTGCAATGGATACAGTAGCAATATTCGTATCGCATCATGTTGTATTTTGCAAAATTGCACGGATGCAGTAGGAACATTGCTAGTGCATCATGTTGTTTTTATGAATTTTCACAGGATGCAGTATATATTTTTACTGCATCTTGTTGTATGTTATGAATTATAATTGGATGCAGTACGAACTTTACTACTGCATCCTGTTGTATTTTCTTAATTGCATTGGATGCAGTGACAAATGTTCGACTACATCTTGATATTTTTTTGAATTTTGAATTAAATATATTAATGATTGATCTTATTTTAAAGAAAATTTAATTACGAGCAAGAATATGCAATCGAATTTCAATTTGGATATATAAATAATGAGATATGGATATTTTAAAGAGATGGTAAAAGAAATTAATTGTGTTCATACCTAATGCACTGATGTTATTACCCTTGTTATTTAATAAATTGTCTCCACAGTTGAATTAATCTTATCGTATTTTATCTTTTAATCCAATGATCTAAATTGATTTCTACGGTTCTCATATTAATTAGGTTCTCATTTGAACAGTTTATATAAATCTATCTTATAAATGGGCTCAGTAGAGCCCACTCAAATGAATAGTACTATTTGACCTAATTTTCAGTGCAAGAGAGAGAGAGAGGTGTGTGTGGAAATTGAGGAGGGGGTTTGGAAAGGAGAAAAATGTGTTGGGAAAGTGATGGGGTAGTTGGGATTGAGATTAGTAAAAAATATATGTTTATGTGTGGGTGTGTGGAGGGAGGGGATAAAGAATATAATTGTGTGGTGTGTGTTGGGAAGGGAGAGAGAGAGGGGTATTAAAAAATATTATATTTTATGTGTAATTTTTTTATTTGACTCAATTAATTAAAAAATATATGTAAAATTATATACAAATTTTTTATGTTAAAAAATTATTTTATCACTTTTAAATATTACCGTGTTCGAGAATACGGATTATTTGCGATTAAATATTTTGATACGCCGTGTCCTCGGGCACGGACATTTACTAGTATATTACATACAATAACAATGTGTGATTTAGTGATAAGATGCATCTATCTATAATACAAGGGAGGGCTGTCGACCCTCCCTAAAAAATGAATAGTAATTTGAGCATAAATTTTGAGAGGAAGATAGAGGGGTAGGGGCTAAGAGAGAGAAAGGGAAAAAGGGAGAGGGAGCAGAGAGAGAGAGAGAGAGGGGTTGCAGCAAGGGGGGGGGGGGGGCAATGGGAGCCAGGTGTAGGTGTTAGTGTGTGTAGGGTGTAGTGTAGTAGTGTAGTAGGAGTGTGTTTTGTGTGTGGGTGTTATTGATTTTTTTTAATGAGATTTTTTTCTTTTTATATTTATAAAATTTAAAAAATATTTATTAAAAAATTATGTTATTAAATTTATTAAAAAATAAAAATTAATAAATTATACAAATACGCCACGTGCCCACGGGCACGGGCTTTTACTAGTATATATACTTGAACAATCATGTATCACTACACTTGAAGAAAGTATACAGCATCCTTATAATCAGGTGTGATCTGAATGCTTCGATGATCACCCTGTATAGTTTACATCTTACTAGAGGGGCAAAAATGATGAAACAACGTAACAAATTTAAAAAATACATATTGATGCTATTTTACAAACTAGCCTACTCTACTCAAAAACTTGTTGCCTACCTACCAAAATTTGAAGTCAAAATTGGAAAGATACATATATGATAATGTACGTTATACATACATACAAGTTGTCGCCCCTGCAGCTGCAGTAGGTGAGAAACATATTGACTCGCTACGTCAGAAGTATGTGTTGAGAAGGAGGAGCTCAGCACAGAATTAGACCCTATTTTTTTTTTGGTCAAACCTCCTTCACACTCTTTGGCACCTGTCCTCCAGAGAGTTAAAAGAAGCCCGTCAGGTAAACCCCGAGATTCCATATATTCCGATTCATGTATTTCTTTCTCTTTTTTTTATTTAATGTCATGAATCATGAGAGCCCTGGACCATCAAAGTAATGTGCTTAGCAGTATCTGTGCGCATGATACCTCCTTTAAATCCAATCTGGGATGAAAAATATAGATAATTTATGGCAAGTATTATAAATATTATATATATACTATGGAAATGCACCCTTTGCTTGGTTGAACAGAAAAGGGAGAGAAAGCAAATTGATATAAATTTAAAAGGCAGATGAGTACCTCTACAGGAATATCGGGCGAGAACCACCGCAATAGCACTCCAAGATGTACAACAGCAGGAATTAATTTGAAAAGTAGCGGCGTCGTCACCTGCATAACTGCTTTGTGAGCATGCACTACTCGTATATCTATGAGCGTGCGTGAATATATCAATGAGAAAGCGAAATCCAAAGTCAGCTCATTGTTAATTGATATCTATTTGGTTACTCTACAGACGAAGAAATTAGTGCCAAACAGGTATGATTATGCTGATAAAGATTGCAACAGCTACTGAAGAATAATTATTCATACTTATGCACTTCATGCAGTGGCTGACCCATTGTCACCGGTTGGGGCACTAAGGGCGGAGTCAGACGGGGGGCGAAGGAGCTGCCCTGATTTATTTTTTTGATAAATTCCAAGAAGAATCTCATATATATTAATATCACTAATCAACCACTCATCACAATGGCAACCAAAAGTATATATATCAAAAAATTCAGGAGACAAGCATTCCGGCTTGATTCCGAACCAATCAATATATATATAAAAAAAAAAAAAAAGCCAAAAGCATGCCTAGATTCAGAGATATTTCGAAAAAAATAAAGCACATCAAGAACATCAACAAAAGATCAGGCCATGCTATGAGAATTGAGAGAGAGACATCAAGAAATAAGAGAGAGAGATGTCAAACTACCTCACCTTATCAATTGAATCTTTGACAAGTTGATTAGTGTTCAGGTATTGATTCCAAATCATTCAATCTTGTGGTGAATTGAATTTTTGATTTGTGCTAAACCTAAGGAAGTGAAGGTATACAAGAAGGGAAAAGAAGAGACGGACTGGAAGAGATGGAGGAGACGAGGAGTATATATCGGAAGATTCAAGTTTGGATGAATTTGGGTGTTTTCTACCCCCACAAAGTTACAATTAGCCCCTATAACTTTGTAAAATAATGAATTGACCCCTGAGTATTTTTTTTTTAAAACTCAGTGGGGGCACGTGCCACTTAGTAGGTGTGCCACTGACTTCATGCATAATTTTTGAAGCACCCGCAGCAACTCCAACTTAGCACTTAAATGCAGTTTGGATCAACCATTGGAGCTAGTTTAGTAGTCCGTAAAAGAGTAGTGAATCACGAAAAAAAAAGTTCCCAAGGAACCTTAACCTAGCAGATTAGACATGCCTTCCTTTAAATTATGCGGGAGGGAGGTGGGGACTCTATTTCCTAGACACCAAATAGTATAGATCACCCTTCCTCACAGTAAGAATGGCGCAATCAGATCATCAGTCTTTCTGTTAGAAAGGGAAACTACAACATAAGCACTTGCATAGTAAGCATAAACAAACTCGGAACTGAACCGATGAAACATGGTATCATTTCAAGGAAAACAAAATGGACTACATACCAGGCTGAGAGCAGTTGTACCCAGAAGCAGTAGATACAACTTTCCCTGTAATATGGACAACCGTTAGTAGAACGATTTCTAATTGTTACGACAAAAAGAGAATGACACAATTATCACCATTCATAGTTGAAAAGGAAAGAAATGAATATGAATCTTTATGCTAGTGCTTTACTGGATTTATCTTCCATCTGAAGCTAATCAATCGTTTATATAACACTTTCTATCCACCAAATAGCTCACAAGATATTTCACAACCAGTCTCTTGGACAAAAAACATGGACAAGTGGCAGAGAGGGGGTGGGGGAGGAGGGCACAGATTGTTTACTTTAAACATGGATTCAAACCACTACCTCAATTAAATGAAGATTGGACGCACGACTTAGGAGTACAAACGAAAATTCCCCAATTTGTGCAAGAGACATTCCAACCTACATAATCACAATAATGAAGGCTCCACGTCAGAGGTATACAGATAATCAAGACAAATGGTTTATAAACTTAGACAAGCAGTTTTCATAATCTTACAAGAAGAGAAGTCTTGTTATTGTATCCAAATCCTTTGATTACTGCGGCAATCACACTAGTTTTTATAATGATAACCAATATAACAGCTGCCAATAAGATATCAATGTGATTCCAAAGAAACTGTGCATTAATAAGCATCCCAATGCTGGCAAGGAAAAGAGCAGCAAAGAAATTGCGAATGGGTTCAACCTAAAAAAGAGAATAAAGCGAGCTCCAATTAAGTCAAAAAGTTGCATATCTGCATAAGCTAAAGACAATAAACACCATTTTACATTTTGCCACACTCAAAATGAGCTCCAAAATAAAACCAAATCCTTATTACAAATTCAGAAGCAAATATCAGGAATCAAAATTAAAGCAAGCAGTTCACGGACATTTTGTTTCACAACACAAACTTCCCGCAGGGGGGTGTTGGAGGAGGGAGAGAGAAGCAAAGAAGGAGAGAAAGAAAAAGAATGAAGTCAGTCTTAAACTAGCTTTAACTACCCCATCAAATTTAAGGGCTATCCTGCATAAAGAGCGTACCATGAATACTAAAAGAAAGAGGGGATGAAAGAACATGATGAGAGTAATGAATTTTTTAGTACAATTAAGAGCAAGAGAATACCACAAGAAGAAGGGAAGAAACAGAAAGTTCTCATGCGTGTAGACAACACTTGCAATAGAAAAAAATAGTAATAACATATTACTTGTTCAAGTGTATGCTGAGCAAGATCAGTTGTTGAAATCATCACACCAGCAGCAAAAGAGCCTAGTTCAAGGCTTAGACCCAACTTATCGCTGCACTGAAATGACCCAACAATCCGCATTAGACACTCATAAAACATGCATATGACCAACTGTGCATCCACCCATGCACACACTCAAAGCAAGTAGAGAGCTGAGTAGGCAGCCACTCTAAGTAAAACTTCTTTTTAGGTTCTTTGACCCCAAAAAATGCAAACGTCATCGGCAAAATACAGAAAATTAATTGAGAGAACATGTAATTGAATAGTAGGGAAATGCGGCCAACCGAGGCGACTAGTAAGCAGAAAGCCACCGATGCCAACTGGTAAAGTTCGTTGGTCTGCACATTGTTCAGGGAAACAGCATCACAACTACAACAATTAGCAATAGGAACTTAACCAATTGACCAGATAAAAAGATTTACCTGGGATGAGAGACTTATCATCAGTTTAAGAAACCAAGGTACACAAGTGCGCGATAATATTGATAAAATCACCAAGAATGCAATCAGCGTCACCAACCTGATTTTAAAAAGTCAATAGCGAACAGAAAATATATGAATGGATATAATTGATGTCCAAGATTAAAGCACACAGCATAAGCAACTTAGGTTGACTTCAAAATATCCTACTTTGTTGCAACTGCAGAAAGAACCATGACATTTTTAAACCTTAAGCAAACAGTTCATACTTTGTTGCTGGAGCAGAACTAAAAGTATTCATGTGATGTGGATTTTCCAAACTCAGGTAAGCATATACCTCACATACTTGTCACATGGGAATTCGCATACTTAGCAAATAAGATAGCTCCATCTATATACATGTCGAACCAAACAATTGAGGAGGCAATCACTTATGTAGTTTGATTATTGGATTGTTAGTCCAGCAATTTCCAGTGGCAGTTGAGGAAAGGGAATAAACAAGCTAAGAATAATATCTGGTAATTCAGTGTCTTGGTCACTAACTTACCACACATTAACAAAATGACATTTCTTCAGATTCTTTTACTTACGATTTTGTCATAGACATCATTCCTTGAAGAATGCCCGATGTACCCCCCAGAACTGGAAGCAGTGCAAACAATAAACCCACTGCACAATCCTGGCATGAAAAGATGCATTTGAGTTTCTAGAAAGTTCTTTAAAGTAAGAACTGCCTTGTTGTACTTTTGCTATTTGAGTACCTGGCCGAGGGATACCCTTTTTCACTACTGATCAATAAATACTTAGGAAGGGGGGGGGGGTTAATAGTAAGAGGATGCATTACCTGCAAGATAAGGGTACCCACAGTAACCTGCCCATAGAGGGTACTAATACTATTTCTTTCCATCAAAAATTTTAAAACCTGCAGAGTACACAAGATACAGTTACTTCAGCAACTCTCACCAGAGGAAAAAAGGCATTTGAATACATTTTTTTTTTAAGATAATGTATTTTGTAGATAATTAACACATCTTGCAAGCCTGCCCGTGAATGATGTGTGTAAGTGCACGCGACTCTGTGCAATATGCTTCCGGTCCATCCAGAGAATTCCATTGTAAGCGTGTAAATGCTACTTTCAAATATAGTAAATGATTCAATATATCATCTAATCTCTTCCACCAAAAATCAGAAGGCTGAGGATTCCAAAATAGAACCACAATAATATACTACTCCGAAAAGAGAGGAGTAACATTATCAAAATCAATCAGCCATGCAGGTACAAGGGGAGAACTATCAACTATGTTGTGTAAAGAGAGGTACTATAGATTTTGATTCTACAGAAGATATGGGCTTATACACACCAGAGGGTAAAAAATGAATCATAGGGCCAAAGCAAAGTCTTTGGACTGTACACACCAAATGGCACCAGATGTACACTAATGACTTAAGCCCGTGTTAATGTCCCAGGCATTACTGTTGTAAATGAAGAGAGCCTTCTCCAACTGCCCTTGTTCTGCTTTGTTTTCGGAAGTTGGATTCCCAAGGAAAACCACCAAGATCAAACATACCAGAAGAGCATAGCTCAAGCAGGCGTAACTTCGTAAGCTCACTTGCGTCAGAGTCTCAATGTGGTAAAATTTTCCCCCAATCACTTACTCACCAACTTAAAATTTTCCAACGCTGTCACTTTTTGGATAGACTGTTAACAAATAACAAAGAATGCTGAGTTGGTACGTACATGGAAAATATATCATATTAATATCAACTTTATTGCCACTTCCAGTAAACATATTTTTTTAAACATACAAATCGAAGAAAATATTCCTATAGCATATATTTCTACTTAAGAGTAACTCTCCTCTCTCTCTCTCTCAACCCTGCCCTGAAGTTTCTCTAGCCATTTTCACCTCCCATTCCCCCCCCCCCCTTCCCAACCTTTCCCTCTCGTATCTACCTCTCCCAAAATTGCGCAACTAATTGTCACAGGAGCTGTGATGTAAGTCATCCACCACTAATGTACCTCTCCAAGCCTTATGCACAAATGTAAGCGCGAGATGGTCCTCATTTGATTTTCTTAACCTACTCAAATCCTCATTATCACATGATATTATGTTCTGCTGCTGGTATAAATATCGGGATCGACTTATTAAACCCATGCCTCTGCGGAACCAACCTAATTGTCCCCTCGGGTTCTTGAGACCGTAGATCGAGCACAACCCTTTAAATGCACAAGCTGCATCAAATGAGGACAGCAGTTACTAGATGGTTAACTTACTAAAACGGGGCTCGGATTTACTTTATATTAAGTCAATAATGAAGGCAGTTATGCGCGTTGGTGCTGGGTGGGGTTCACTTTAGCAGGTTATATAGTTGGCTGTACAGTTAGCGAAATAGTTGCGCTGAGGGAAAAGTTCTATCACCTGGCAAACAGAATTCATTCAGATGAAATGAGATGACAAGATCTATAATTCCAGAATAATTTCATTTTCCCCCATAAAGTTGCATGTGAAATAGCAAAGCAATTTAATTACACTTTCACTGCCAAAATGAAGATAGAGTTACCACAGCTGTTGATGACATAGACAGGAAGGCGCCAACAAAGACACCCTCAGAGGCTTCACCTCCACATAACTGCAAAGGCATTCAGCTCATGGTTCAAACAATCTCAAAGATAACAGAGAATACACCACTTTATTTCAGATGTTCTTCATATACTGCAGGCATATATGTTGCGTGCAAAAAAAAAAAAAAGAATGACAAACAATTGTTTCCTATGATGTATAAACCTGAAAGAACTGCTAAAATTAACATACCGAAACAGTAATTCCTGATAAGCATATAAATAGTAGTATCTGGAGCAGGCCTCCTAATACAGCAACTGCTCGGACAACGCGAAGCTGCAATTATACAAAAGTAAGATAACTGCTCACAGTCTTTGATTTCAATTGACCAAGTTTTTATATTGTAAATTACATAAGGTCCAAGCAGACCTTCGTGGCAGAGAACTCCAGCCCCAATGCAAAAAGGAGAAAAATAACACCAAATTGAGCAACAGTTTCAACCTGTTTACAGATATCATTGAGAAAGGGTGCTACCGCAAGTTGTATAAGATGATGAAATAAGAAAATGCAGGAAATGCAACACTGAATCAGGCTAGCAAAACTACATAATCGTCATATAAACTCCCCTCTGCAGAAAAGGAGGGCCCACCTTTTCTATAAAGCATAGAAACGTAAACTACATGCCACTACCACCTAAGGTCTATGTCACATAATCAACACTTCGCTAAATCTAAAACCACCATATGGAGATTGGAGATAAAGATACAATCCCACTTGACAAAAACTTAAAATATTACTTGCTTGCGAAGACAGAGAGAAAAGCACATACTTGCACCAGTTCACTAACAAAACTAAGCCCCCCTGGTCCAATAAGAGATCCTGCCAGCAGATATCCAGTAATAACCTGGAAATATTTAGTCCATAAGACTTTCAGGTATCAGATAGTCGGAAGATTGAATCATATAATGTAAGTCTTCGAGGACAACATAATTCTGCAAAGATATCATCTAAGTAAAAGAGACAGGATGCAAAAAAGAAAGAAAACACAGAAACAAACTAATAAAGATTTCCGGCTACGAGTAAAGCTCAGACCGGTTGTCCAGCACAAGCAAACGCAATGCCACCACAAGCCGCAGAGACAATGACAACAACTAGATCAGATATCAATCTGCCACACAGAAATATGGCATTTAGAATACGCCCAACATTTGGGGTTAGACAGTTCTAGGGGGTGGGGGGGGGGGTACTCATGTAGAGACAGACAGATGAGAGAGAGAGAGAGAGAGAGAGAGAGAGAGAGAGAGAGAGAGAGAGAGCGAGATGAACCTCAAGTCTAGCTGTAGCACAGGGTACTTAGACTTCGGATTAGACATAATAAAGACATTGTCCTGAGCAGAAGATTAGAAAATAAGGATCAAATTTCTGCATTGCTTGAATATCAATAATCATAAAACCCTCGAATGCATACTACAACATATTAAAAGGGCCCTTTAGTGGCGCCACCACAGTGAGAATTCAGGAGGATCGATACATGTTTCTGAAATTCAAACAGGTTTGTAGCCCATCCTAAAAGGCACCATACTTACGTTTGCATCAAGGCCCTACTCATTACCATATTTACCATAAAAATAAGAGAACATAACTTGCCTTACTGTCTATCAGTCTGGGAGTATCTTCAGCTCCATTCTCATTATCCAAATTGAAAACATCATGAAGTTGAAAAGACCTAACATAAGTGTTAGATTAGGATATCCTAAAATTGCATTTGACAACAAAAACCATCTCTATCAAGAAGAACATACTTATCCTCTTTGGTGTCATTCCTCTTGGATTTGACTCTGGCAACAGTTTCCAGAACTGCCTGACGAAACAAAATGCATTAAAAATAACATCTATAGTATAAAATGCATCATTAATTTGAAACTTAGGCAGTGTCAAATTCTCGACCATTAGATTGAAACAATATGAGCCATTGATTTTTTCCACATTCCCCCCAATTTTTTAATTTTTGCACCACATGCGCACGGGCATGGGTATACCTAGTAATTAATATGCTAGAGCAAGGGTACTGCAGTATATGACTAATCCATTTGGCCCTGTTGTTCATCATCGTATTCACTCTCTGAAAGTGGATACTCCCGTCTCAGGCTTGGAGTGATTCATCAACAAAGTCAGATGTTTGGTATTCATAGGCATTCTATGAAAACAGTGGACTTGGTTCCAAGCATGAGTTCTACTCTTTAAGGCAAAAAGAATATAGTCATTTTTTGATCCTTACAAGTTGAATTTGAATAGGTTCATTAACAAGAGAAGCATACACATGCTATTTAAGGCTTCGGCCCCCGGATCGAGTATGTAATTAACTTTTTATGGTTTGCATTTATCTTTTTTTGTAGTTTTGGCAGATGAGTGTCTTTAAAGGGAGGTGTGTGTGTGTGTGTGTGTGTGTGTGTGTGTGTGTGAGAGAGAGAGAGATAGAGAGAGAGAGAGAGAGAGAGAGAG
>JAOWAN010000054.1:658866-669593 GCA_028566635.1 Lobelia cardinalis | reverse complement strand
TCATAAACTCATATCATCTCATATTCAAATAGTGAATAGTGCAATATCATCATATATCGCATTCCTGATCTGACCCTAAGTGTCTCCCAACTCTGAGTCAAGTATGTTATTTTGTACATGCATAATATCAATGTTTGATGAAATGTAAGTTCATTCGCATAATTTTTTATTTAGTGATTTTACAATTTTTGCAACAGTATGAATATACCGGTGGAAAATTTTACACTTTTCAACCTTCTGATGTGTCATTGACTGAAATTGTTATACATCACCGTGGAAAGTTCGTAGATGATCTGAAAACAAATTATGTTGGGGTGAAATAACTAGGCTGGATAAAATTGATATGGATTACATTGAATTAAAAGGAATTTGTGATATCATAGCAGATTTAGGCTATCTAGATGCCTATGACCTATATTATTCAACTCCTGGTGTTGACTTTGTTGTGGGTTTACGTAGTATCTCATCTGATAGGGACATCATTGGTTTAGGTGAAATTGGTATGAAATATGGGGAAATGCATATATATATGTAAGTCATGCTATAAGTGAATACATCTTGAGCCAAGAAGATGATCCTAAGCAGACTGATGCATTTTAGGAAGATGAAAATGATGAATGGTGTAGGGAATGAAGGTGATAGTGAAGTGAATACAGATGAAAATGTTGATAGTGATAGTGATGAAGACTCAGATTGGGCTGATAGCTTGAATGATGTTGACCCCATGATGGATGATGAGGAATATATTAGTAATAGAAAAGGTGCTGCTGAAGTTAGGAAGAAAAAAACAGTTTCTTTGCAATTTGTGGGGGCTAACAGAGCAATACAAGTGAGAACAATGTGAATGAAGACGAAGAAACTGGAGAGAGTTCTCATGAGGATAGACAGTCCGAGTCTAGGCATAATGAGGAAATGGGATATCAGTATAAAACATGGGTGAGTGATGATGATGGTGCTTCAGATGCAGAAAATGAAGCAGATAATAATAGTTGGGATGAAGAAGATTGGCTTGGTATGAGGCCAAAAACAAAACCACAAATGTTGTAATACAGTTCAATCCGAAGGTCCCTATTGAAGATTTTGACTTTTGTGAATCTATGATCTTTGAGAATTCTGCAACAATGAAAGATCAAATTAGAAGTTATGCTGCACAGGGAGGTTATCAGATTCATTTTACAAAAAATGACAAACTCAGAGTTCAGGCTAAGTGTTCTAGTAACTGTCCTTGGCAACTCTTTGCTAGTCATGTAGGGAAAAAGTCATTTATGATAAAAACTTATCAAAAGAAGCATAGGTGTACATTACAGTTGAGGGTTAAACTTGCAAATGCAAAATGGCTGTCTAAAAAGATGGGAGAACAGATTAGAAGTAATCATCACACTAAGTTGGTTACATTTAAAGAATTGGTTAAGGAACAGCTGAAGGTGGATGTAACATTAAAAATGTGCTTCGAGGCAAAGAAAAGGGCTTTACAGTCAGTGAGGGAGTGTATGGTAGAGCATTATACAATGTTGTGAAGATATGTGTATGAGCTATGTAGGTCCAATCCTGAAAGCAAGTTTGTTCTGAAACAAACTAATGAAGAGTTGATTGCCCCACTATATAGTAAAATATTTAACTCAATGACATTTTCTACAAATAGGCCTGCATAAGTGGACCAGGAGGATTTTCCTTAAATACTCAAGCAAGCATGAATTTCTATACAGTATCATTCACTTTGGAGGAAGGTCCTTCATAATTGCTGAGTCCTTGCAGACTCAAACACAAGCCTTGAAGAAACAGAGGCAAGGAGGAGTGTAGTTTAATTGGCACACAGCAACTGTTGGGCTCATTTTTTTTAATCAAAATAGAAGTTAGAGTGAGGGTGGTCTCTTTTTTGTGAAGCATGATTGAGGTAGGAGTTGTAATTCTCATGGCTTTTGAAAATAGTAGATGTCATCAATAGTAATCAGTTCTCCCATTTAATGGTTTTTGTAGTGATCCATCATTTTGTAAACAATTAATGGTTGAAATTATTGAAAGTTCATTATTGATTTCTGGCAAATAATCTCATCCTTTGTATACTGATATACATTAGCCAGTTTGTGCAACAGTATTGAATAGCAATTTTGACCAAATGGTAGGTGTAAAAGTTGTTGGTGTGATTGTCTTTGAAAGGAGTGGCTGTGGGAATAGGTTTTGAATGGCATTGGTACTGCACACATACTGTTCTTCATGGCTTGTGTGATTTCAGTTAAGCCTATAAATTGCACAACAAATCAACTGAAATCTTACACCTTCCCCTTATTTCTTCTATTACTGCAATGTCTAACAAAGAACCTGCAAGTCCCCAATTTTCTAGTGCAGATTCAAACAATGTGGACGACATCGATGATGAGGTGTCGCCCTGGGAATTTGAAAAAAGTGCGTTAACATATGAACCAGACTCGTGGTACAAACGTGTGACGATTTATCGCAAGTACAAAAAGCTTGATGAAGAGCCCTTTCGCTGCCCTTTTCCTCCATGCAACAAATGGGATAATCCCACTCTTCTATCATATGATGCCATAACCAACCATGCCAATCATTACTCCAAGTCTGCACATTTTTCCCTAACACAAAAGCTTGCACACCGTGGTCTTTACCTCTACATGACGAAGTACATGATAGCTTATGCAAGTCCTCCTATGGTCCATCGTGGTGAAGGATGTTCTGCAAATGCAAAATTCGGAAAGAAGAAGAAGTAATGGTGTTTGGTGTAAGTTCTATGAAGTCCTATGGTCTTTGGTGCTTATTAATGTAATCGTCTTTGTGCTTTATGTAATGGTCTTTGGTGGTTATATAAAGACCTTTAATGGGTGCTTAATTGCAAGCAACATAGGCATGAGAATTAAACAGATCATAACCGAAAATAACCTTAAATCATAATGAAATCACAATACATTAGAAGTAATGGATTACATTCTAAAGGAAACAAGTAAATAGCCAATGCACCCTAACTATTTCATGATAACAACAAGGAGATTCAAAACTGAAATTGAAAAATAGAGTACCATCAATGTCTTTATTCCATCAATTGAGCCAATCAAACCATTCATTCCACTATGAATGAACTGCATTCCAGTTCTTATTTCCATCATCATTTGGGAATCAATCCCATTGCTTAAAATATGTCCAACACTTGCACAATCGAAATCATTGATCTATGGCTCCCAAAACTTGAAGAATTTGCAGCTTTTGGTCTCACACTTAAAATATAATCTGCTCGGATTATTTGCAGACTCAAATATCTTCACAATTTCTCGGTTAATTCTCATTTCTAAACTTCACAATGTGGCCATTAAATCGATTTCATGGACTATGACCACTGCGGGATGGGGATGAAGATGAAGACGCCATGAAGATTTAGATGAACAAACTACTGCTACAATCACAAACAAGTGATGTTTTCAAATTAGGGTTTATCCTTTGACGATTTTCAAAGAAGCAAACAAATTTAAAACTGCATACCTGCTGCTGCTAGGTCTTTGACGATGGATACTATAGAAGTATCTCCCAACTCTGAGGCTCTCAGGCTTTCTTATAGGCTTCCATTCGACCGAAGCTGCAAAGAGATCTTAATAGTACGATGAATATAAGGGGGAAAGGAAGAAGACGATCACGTGCCGCGCTTGCCTTATGTTTTACACGTCACTTATTGAAAGATTACTACTTTACCCTTCATATGTTGCCACATAAGCAATTTAAACCCGACATAAGTGAGTCAAATGGGTTAAATATGGGTTAGTGACTAATAGGAAAAATATTACAATAGGTTGTGGACTAGAACAGGCCATTGGAAATGTTAGGGACTCTTAAAGCAAAAGGGTCAAAGGTCAGGGACCAATCCGATCGTTTGCCTTTCATTTTGTAGAAGTTTTATAATTTTATTTTTTTTAATTTAATAATTAATGATAAAGAGAGAAAGAGAGAGTAGTAGTTATGAATTGATATGATGTTTGATAGAATATAAATTTGAGTATAGGAGTATGTAAAAAGAAAAAATATATATTTTTAAAACTTAACTCGTGAACAATTTTTTTTTTATCTTTTTTAAATATCATGCAAAAAACCCACAGACAAACACAACTGGACATTTTCATACAAACTCCTTTATGAGCCATGCTAGGTAGACAGAATAAATGAACAACAAAATTTACAGAATATAGTGTATACTTATACCTTGACGTAAATGTATAAGTTTACAATGCATTCTGTAAATTTTACTATTGATTTTGTTCGTCTACCAACTATATATTGTCCCTCCTTTATAATCTCACTTTGACCACCTCAATGTGCTTTTTTTCTTTGTTCTTCGGTGATGTTACTTATTTACTCTATTTTTAATAAGTTTATATATTTTTATTTTTTAAAAATATTTTAAATATAAGTATTATATTAATAAAAATTATAAATCCACACCCATACTAAAATAATATTAAATACATACTCCTAGACACAACAACTCTCTCCATCCTTTTTCTTACTAAAAGACTTTAAATGTCAAAGATAAAGGCAGTTCTTCTTTTCTTTCTTCCTGATACTTAATCGCTAAATACATTAGGACAATTTTAATACCAAATGGTTCAAGCCATTTAGACTTTAATTGCGGTATTTAACAGAAATAAAGCTTTGTAATTAGCAATGATAAAAAGGAAGTGATGAATCTTGTTGGAAAGATCAATTAAAATTAATGGGTCAACCAATTTTCATCGGCAGCTTAATTCTTTTTCCTTTTTTTTTTTTGTTTAAAGAAAATTACAATTTTCAATTCTTTCCCTTAATTTCAGAATGAATCTAGACGCGATTGCTTTTCTCCCACAGTTTTTTTGAGGAAAATAATGAGCATTACCATACTAAGGCATGGCAATTGTCATCTAATTGGCTATGTGAAGTGGGAACTTGATTTTGTGGATTGAAAAAAATAAATGATTTACCGACAAAATATGTACGTGAATTAAATGGCTTTGTGAATTATGCAAGTGTATCTATGAATATCTATTTAACAAACTTTTAAATTAAAAGAAGTATGAATTTATAATTTTTATTAAAAAAATATTATATTACTTGTATTTATAATATTTTTAAATAATAAAATAGGAGGATAGACTTATCAAAAATAAAAATGTAGAGAACATCAACCTTGCTCTTTTTTATGTAGAATCAATCCATCTTAGTATGACTTCTAAAATGATGATGTATATTATACTCCTCGATTCTTTATTATATTCAAAATAAGTGTTTATTATTTATTTTTAGAGTGTCTCATTATTAAGTATTTAGTTTGCACTCCTAAAGATAGTTGTTTTGGAACTAAAGGAAAGAGTTGTTTGATCATTAAGCTTGTAACCGAGTAGAGTCGACTTGAGTTAAATTTTTGCGAGCTCGAGACGAATTCGTCAAATTTTTTACAAGTTGAGTTTTCATGAGTTCAAGTCAGACTTCAAATAGGTGGATTCAACTCGACTTATAACTGAATCGTGAGAGATTTACGAGCCTTCGTGAGTCAAGGTATTAATGACCTTTAACAAGCTTTGACGGACTTTGGCAAGCTTTCACGAGCCTTGACGAAACTGAACCAAGAGAAAAATGGACATTTTAAATAACTTGTTACAATTCATATATTCCTTTTACTAGTCTTATGCATTTTTCAGATTTTATTTTCTGTTTGATACTTTCAGTCGATGTTACTTGAACTTTTTTGAATTTTTATGTATATGTTTGGGCCTATATATCTAGCCTTTTTTTTAAAAAAAATATTTTGTTCCCTGCTACTAGATTCAGATATTCTGAATTAAAATTTGGACCTTTAATGAAGAGTCAAGTTGAACCTTAACAAATCAATTATTGAATGAGCCGGTTCGTGAATCTTAAAACCGGGTATGGTTGACGTGCGAGAGAGTCACAACTCGCAACTGGGCCATCCTTTACTTAAACTTAAGACCTTACATCCCAAAATATAATGGAATTGAAAATCGTATTCGACTTAACTTATGAAAACAATGTAAGTCAAGTCAAATCAAGTTTAAATAGATCAAGCCAAATCAAATCCACAAACTGACCTAACTCATTTACGGCCTTAATCATAAATGTGTTGTTTCTAATTCATAAGCACCAGCCGAAAAAATCATCTAATAAATTAGATTGAGTTGGATTAAACAAGTCATATGTTATACTGAATTCAACTCATTATAACTTATTTAATTAATATAAATATGTTGATTTTACCGGGATCAATCTATTAGGTTCTCACTTATAATGATACATGCTTCTCCTTCTCTCTCTAATTAACAGCAATACATCGCTACCTCACATGTAAACCTTCCATCCGACTCCCTTCCGCTAACTCGTAACCTTTATCCCCTCCTTCCCCTTCTTAGTTGTCATGGGGGACCTGCAAACTCCATCACCGGCGAATTATATGGTTGACCAATTCATCTAACCAAACTCACTAAATACTCCTCTCTTCTCCATCACCCCCTGTTGGTTTACCGAGCATTTAAGCGCTCGGTGCTAGAAGCGTTCAATTTTTTTCCGAATGTACATAAAGAATATAAATTATGTACATTACATGAATATAAAATGCACATAAGTTATATCATTATCATGTTCATAATTATTATGTACATTTAATTTTTATATTATGCACATAATTTATAGTCTTTATACACATTTGAGGAAAAAATAGACACTCCTAACACCAAGCATCTAGGCGCTCGGTACAATTTGCGCCCCCCCCCCCCCCCCCCACACACACACCCACCCCCACCAAACAAACTCTCCTGCTAACTTTGAAATCTTTAGGATGACCATAGTGTAATCAGTGATGCACAAATTACCACCCCCACTCGAAACTAGTGTCCACAGAAATAGTTCACTTGTGGATGGGGGGCTGGGGGGTTGAAAATGATGCACAAATGTGATTGCAATTAGCTAAAGGATCAAATTGCATTACCATGTCTTGAAGTGAGGCCCAGATGTGGATGCATTATTTGGGAATGAAGAAGACTATTATTAAAATTAATACAGGGGAGGGTCAAACTAAAATTACAAAAAAACAAGTACATTTTACAAAGCCTGAATCTTCCAAGTAACATGCACTAGCAGCTCTTAATCTATATTGTAATTTGTAGAGCTACATTACTCTTCATTTCCCATCATCCAAAGTCATCTCATATATATGGCAAAGTCAGAATATTCTTTTATTTAATAATCTCTTTATTCCACTTAAAGAATCCACATTTGAAAGTTCAAATATATGAAGGAATAAAATAAATGTCTCACATCTATACCATCATTTACTAATTTTATTGCAAGGAGTGAAAATTTGGTGTATACCATCTTTTACTGATTTTAGATACGAAATAAGGATATAAATGAAACAAATCATTTATAACTTAATCTCAGTTTTGAAACCAGATTCTTTTAGATGCATCCTAAAATAGAATGTAACTCTCTTATCCAGTCTTTCAGCAAAACTGAGTAAGTACGTATTAAATTTGAACGTAATATTTGTAGAGTATATTCATAAGTGAGAAAAAAAAAAACACGAAAAACCATATATACACACCTGAAATATGTTTAGAATGGTGAAAAGTTTCTCAAGTTGTATGTGTATTTGATAGTTATATGGTATCAGTCAATGATTATTACACTTCTTCTGTACGTAAATTCCAGTGGTGCAGCTGTATTGGAATTAAGAACACAGGGCTAACAAAACCATGAGCAACAAAAATCCAGCCCCAATCCTCAGAAAATCTAATCATGGATCAGCATGATTAGGTTATAACAAAATAATATAATATAAGTAATCATTCAAAGTGCAAATCCAAGCTAGATTAGCAAAACAATATCTGCCAATTTAAATGGCAATATATTAATTGATGAAGATATATAAGTACTTCCAAGAACTTACAGCCAAAATCGCCCACAGAAATGTTTGTAAAGTGGTCCCATTCTTCAGCCTGGTGATTTGAAGATGATACATTCATTAATGTCAAACTGCACATATATTTAGCAGTGGATTAGAAGGCAAGAAACAACCAATTACATTAAAGTTTCCCACAAAAAGAGACATAAAAAAAATATCCTAGTTGACTTGTTAATTCAAGAGGGCTTGAAAAAGAATCAAAGAGCCAATGAATTAGGAAATTATTCCCTGGAAAGTGTAAAAAAACAATTTAAATCTTCATTGATTTATAGATCAACGGATAAAAATCAAACTAGTGTCCTGACGGTACTTCTTAATTAAGAGCCAGCTACTTAAGAAAAGGTTGGTACAGTATATAGTTAAAAAAAAAAAAATCTTCTTCATTTCGAAGAGGAGAATGTTTCAGATATCAACAAGTAGAGGAAATAGAAAATCTTAAGTGGTATATGGTGCCATTCCACTGCATAATGGTTGGATCATACTACATCACTTAAACGCATTCTGTTTTTCTGTACATGTTACCATTTTCGAGCATGGTTTGGGTGAACTGAACTTGGACCAATCATGTATTCCTGCTTTTTCAAGGCACTGAGACAATTCTCATTTAAGTAACGATATGGTTCATCTGTAACTACCATTTCTTCAAATCTGACTGTCCCTACTTAAACTAATAATCTATTTAAAATAACCTCCTTTCACTCTGTCTATGCCTATATATACTCCACTAACTTAACCCTTTTTTCTCATCTTGAACTAGAGATAAAAGGAGATGGAGATTCCTTTGATAGACTTCAGTAAGCTAGATGGCGACAAGAGACGCAAAACCATGTTCCTTCTCCACGAGGCTTGTGAGAAATGGGGATGCTTTCAGGTATTGAGATCTAAATTATTTGTCTAATATAACCACATACTTGCTGTAATGTTACCATAATGTTGATAGGCTTAAAAATATGCAGATTGAGAACCATGGAATTGACAAACAGCTGATGGAGAAAGTTAAGCAATTAGTGAATAAGCATTACGAGGAGAAAATGAAGAACAGTTTCTACGAGTCGGATATAGCTAAGAGCTTTGAGAAAAAAGACAGTACAGCTGACATAGACTGGGAAAGCACCTTTTTCATTTGGCATCGTCCGGATAATTGCATCAATGACATGGCTAACCTCTCAGAAGAACTCCGGTAAGTTATCATCGATCATCTGCCAGATACCAGCATTTGAAAATAAATTATAATTCAGCATGCTCATAATTTTTATAATGACAACATAAACTAGTTAGTTAGAAGCAATGCAACCCTCTAATATCAACTCATCATCAAAAAGTATTTAAAGAAAAACAAAAGGTGCTGCAATTAGCTACTCCAGATTATGGAAATGTGCAAACTAACAAACCAATGAGTCATGCATGCAGTAAGACGGTGAATGAATACATTAATCAACTAATAAAGGTGGCGGAAAACCTGTCGGAGCTCATGTGTGAGAATCTTGGCTTGGAGAAGAACTACATAAAGGAAACTTTCTCAGGGAACAAAGGTCCTTGTGTTGGGACAAAAGTGGCAAAATACCCTCAATGCCCTCACCCTGAACTTGTTAGAGGTCTACGCGAACACACAGATGCAGGTGGAATCATTCTTTTGCTCCAAGATGATCAGGTCCCAGGTCTTGAGTTCTTCAAAGATGGAAAATGGATCGAGATTCCACCATCCAAGAACAACACCATCTTCATAAATACAGGTGATCAAGTGGAAGTGCTAAGCAATGGAAGGTATAAAAGTACCTTGCACCGTGTCATGACAGATAAGAACGGAAGCAGACTCTCCATTGCCACTTTCTACAATCCTGCAGGAGAAGCTGTCATTTCTCCAGCCCCTAAACTCTTATACCCTAATCACTTTCGCTTTGAAGATTACCTGAAGCTTTATTCCTCAACCAAGTTCACAGACAAGGGTCCCAGGTTTGAAACCATGAAGCAAATGGCCAACGGGCACTGAAGTCTTTCCATCTAAAAGAAGTAGTGGCTTCCAGCCTTGTGTACTGAGTGCTAAGTGCTTCTGCTTGCTCCACAAACCCTGTTTCCCTAATTGCCAGAGAACGTATCATTCTCCTTAGTTCCTGCTCTGTTTTCTTTCAGTGGTGTTATATAGCTTTCCGTAACCCTGTATTGTAATCATTTTACAGTGAACTAATAATTATCATCTTAGGCGACAATGAGCTCAATAACACTCTTTATATTACTGGTTTCACTAAAAATTGTGTAATAACTGGGTGTGCTTGTGTATTATAAGTTGCAACTGTTTTCTTTTGAATTGCTTGGTTTTCTAGCAAGAGTTGAGATCATGTACTCTCCATATATACACGTTTTCTGAAGTAAACAACTTATTTTTCTTCAACTTTGTTCGGACTGTGATGTGTCATCCAGATAAACATCCATCTGAAGTCCAAGTGAAAATTACTCATCAGAACGTTTACAGTTACCTTCTTTTGGGTTGAAAAATCTTCAAAGCTCTTTAAGCTTTATCTGAAATGGAGAACCTTCTTTTACTTCTATTCACAGCATGTCTTTCCATCAATAAGTATTGCTTTAGCAAAGAAAGATAACTATGTCCCCTAAACACATTAATATGTTCAAAAAATGTGTGACATAATAAGTACCTGCCGTAGCCATTAACCAGAAGACTCTGGTAGGTAAGTGCTCAGGAGTCAAATGTTAAAACAGCTGACGTTGGGGGGGGGGGGGGGGGGGGAATTTGAACCCAAAACACACAAACACCAAAAAAATA
>JAOWAN010000054.1:630599-643745 GCA_028566635.1 Lobelia cardinalis | reverse complement strand
AACTATGGATTTGGATTTTATTTTTCTTTGGGTTTAAATTTAGTATTAAATTTGGGTTTAATTTATTTATTGGCTGTAGATTTAAATTTAATATTAATTTTTATTTTATTTTATAGTCAAATTATACATAAAAATATGAAGATATAATGATACGATAATCAAAATAAATTTTAAATATAATTAACATATTTATTTATTATTCTAAAAAAATTATGATATTAATTTATCTATATTAATTTAAATAAATTAATTAATTTAAAGTTTTTTTATTTTTAATTTAATAATTATAATTGAAGTACAGAAACATTAAATAAGATATTAAAATAATATAACAGTAATCAAACGAATATTTGATGCTCCACTTTGATACTTCCCAGGGTTGAAGTTGCTTTTACAAGAAAGATTGAGAGAGAAAAAGGGTTATGCTGCTTATGCAAGACAAGAAAATGCATGCGAAAGGAAAAGCGAAGAATGGTTGGGAGCAGAAAATAAGTACCGGCTAGGCGCCGATGTGTTTCCCGGAGTAGCACCATCAACGGAAACTCAAAGTGCCCAAGGTAATACAAGATGCCCGTTACCATTAGCTTTTTCTTTCCTTTTCTTTTATATTCTTCCCCACTTTTTTTATTTTTTTCTTCTTTCCATTTTCTTTTTCTTTTCCAAAATTTGTTCAACTAGTTCGGTATCGTGGACGAGACTTTATACTCTGCTGATAAATTCAATTTTGCGATTAATTTATCGGAAGAGTTTTTGCCAACGATCGCTTGTTAATAAATATTAAATAACCTTTCGTTCATTAATAATTTATAATTTTTTTTTTATAAATATTGTATCCATGTAATTATATCTGAAAAACATATAAATTTTAACATTAAATAACATTTATTTATTCATAATTTATAATATTTCTGCATTTTTATAATTGTTGAAAAGTGTAGGTTTTATATTATTAGTTTCATTAATGTTTTTTTTACGAGTGACTGCTGACACTCAACTAGCAAAACCCTTGCTAGAATGACAATCGTTTCTTCAAAAAATTGACTCGCGAAAAATTGGAAAGACAAGTAAAGTCTCTTTAATGAAAGGGTTTCAATCATTTGTTCCAAAGTGTTTCATTTTTTAAATTTTTTTCAAAATTTCATCTCGTAAAAAAATAACCCATAAATACTAAACTTTAATTCTAATTAATTAGTAGAATACATGTTATTTTCATTAAAAGATAATCCTTAAATAATAAACTTTTATTCTAATTAATCAATAGTATACGTATCATTTTTAAAAGTTACGTAGTAAAAAATATATATATATATATAATTCATAATGAAAGGAATGTTGGTTTGAGTTGAGTTATGTTTGTTGAAATCGACTTCCATTACGAATTGTTATCCACCTACAGTGCTCAAATGGTACAACTAAGGGTGGTTAATTATGTACCTACTTCGATAACTTCACTACTAGTATACTATCGATTGGTATATCGATCGCTTAAACACTTTTAATACGGAGTGTTCAATCGAAAAGTGAATTACACTCTCCAAAATAGAGAATGAGTAAAAAAAAACATTTTTTTAATTTCATTAATTTAGGATTCAAAAATGGTAGGTTTTTTTAACCCATTAATTTAGGATTCAAAAATAGTAGGATCAATCTATTCCATAATTTTCTAAATTTTCATAAAAAATATCAAATTAATCATGTACAAATTCGAATCTGAAAAATTCAAAATTTACACATATGTGCATTTAGATAAACACATATGTGCGGTTAGATAAACACATGTGCATTTAGATAAATACATATGTGCAATTAGATAAACACATATGTGCATTCAGATAAATACATATGTGCATTAAGATAAACATATATGGAAATTAATTAGATAAACACATAAGTGCAGTAAGATAACCACATATGTACATACTTACGTGTATTGAGATAAACACAAACTCATATGTGTATACTTATGTACATTGAGATAAACACATATGTGTATACTTATGTGCACCGTCTCAGAGGATCCGAAGGAGATGAAAAAACAAAACATTAGAAACCAAAAGAAAAAGAAAAACATTCTTGAAGCAGTTGGATCCCCTAACCGCCTAATTGCGATTGGAGACCTCCACGGCGACCCTCAAAAATCGAAGCAGTACCTCCGTCTCGCCGACTTAATCAAAAGAGAAACTAGTGATCAGAGAGACTAGTGATGTGGAGCCAACGAGAATCAAAAGGGGGGGAGATTCGGGATCGGAATCGGAGAGGGAGGGGAGATTTGGAATCGGACTGTGGTGACGACGGTCAGATCAAGCCCATGGTGGGATTTGGAATCGGAGGGGGAGGAGAGGTGGAAGGGAATGGGAGCTGAGAGGGAGATCGGAATGGAGAGATTCGGAATCGATATCGTCGATGGGAGAGGGAAAGAGCGAGAAAGAGAGAGAGAGGAGAAATAGAGCGAAAGTTTGGGAAAGAGAAAGATTTGGGTAATATTCAATTACCTTATTTTAGGGGAGAAAGAATGCGTATTATTCAACTACATTGAGAGAATAAGTACTCCTCAATAGAAGTGTCTAGGCTCTCATCAGATTTTGACGTATAACTATATGCCCACTTTAGATCATTTTAGGGAGGATTGAATAATTTCAGACCGATTATGATGAAGGAAATTAAAGTATGATAAATAAGACTACAAAGACGAGGCATGGAATTTTAATTTCCACCAAATCACAGATACAGTGTAACAGTACAAAGAATAGATCCAGCAGTGACCTCAACTCACTATTTTGCCACGTACAAAAATGAAAATATACATAGAAAAACACGGTGAATAGCTCGCTATGTCATTGTTCATCGGAGCAAAATTTAACACTTTGGGAGATGGGAAGTATAGACAAATGCTGGATCATGTAAACTTTCTATGTTGAAGAAGATCCCGCTTGTTTATCCTTCGGGGCAGCGGGGCTTTCAAGAAGATCTCGAGCACCTTTAGGTGGACCAAGACTGCAACGCTCCGTGTTGTGTGTTTGAATAGCATCCTTAATTTTTTGAAACTGCATACACAGCCATTAAAGTTCATATAAAGGATTAAATCAGAACTCAAAAATGGAGAGTAACCATCAAATCAGAGCTGATTCCACTTTGTAATGCAGTCATTTTGGAAAAAATAGGCATACCAAGAGCAAACTTTCTTGCCAAAGAATCCCAGTTCGACATACATGTTACAAAAGCAAATTTTGAACTCTTCCATTAAAGCTACACGACCGCAAATCTTGGTGTACAGAAAACTTGTAGTAAATTGAGCAGTTGCTAACGAAAATGCATTTGATATAAATCCAAACAATCCAACCAGTATGCAGTTCTGATTTAGAAGTTTCTCAAGGCAGAACTGGATCTTTTTGAAGCTACTTTAGATGTTCATAACAGCATTCCACGAAACTATGATGTAAATCCAAAGAGAAGAGAAAGGAAGTCCCTATGGTAAAATGTACTTACTTTAGCAAGGGAACATGAAAAGGATTCAAGCTGTCCATCAGCACCACGGTAGAAATGGAAATAAGGAAGCACCCTTACATTCAAGTTTTTGCACATTGGCTTATTCTCATCAAAATTGACTTTCAAGAAAATTATTTCAGGGTGCTCTTGAGCAGTTTTGCAGAGCTGGCACAACGAAAGGAAAAAAGCATCAGCTAATAGTCCTTGGGGATGGGGTGGGGGGAGCTCAATCAACACAATATGTGAAACCATAATCATCGTACAGACATTACTAACTTTTTAACCAAAAAAATGTAGGGGAAAAAAAAAACAAATAGCTTGAAAACATACACGTACATTCATATTTCATACCCATGGGCCATGTACCAACCACAAAATATTCATGCCCTCTGGTATTCAGGTTAGATAAGTTTCCAAGAATCCAGACATTATATTTGTTGCACCAGGTGATAAATTGACTCCATGACACACATTCTAGAGAAAAGTTTGTGTATGGGATGTAAACAAAGAAACAAAACGCAGGGTGAAAGTGCTCACGATGAGCTCACTAATACTTGTTCGTTGATGTTCACAAAAGATGAACATAAAGACACAATCTGTTAATTACAAATAAAAATATAAAAGACGAGGTCTACAAATAGTAGGAAAGGAGTAACTGTGGTACCTTTGGAAACAGTGCTCGACAAGAAGCGCACCATGTCCCATAAAATTCAACAATTACCAGTTTTTCTCCGGCCTCACTCATTGCATTCAAAAATTCTTGTGTTGAGTGAATGTCGATCATATTTGGTCCAGCATTTTTCTCCCACCATTTTGGCTGGTCCGTTTCAGCAAGAGCTGCATGTATCTGAAGTGTAGCATCGGACAAAAACAAGAGCGTAAAGAGACAGAAAACTCTAATACAGAACATATTGCGAGCATATCTGAAGCTAATTGCACATATGCTACGAGCAACTGATGACTGATATGGTGTCATTACAACTGATGTATGATCTGATTCAATAGAGCAAAAGTCCAATAGGAAATAAAGTCAATCCAGCCCTCACATTCTTTAACTTGAAAAATGACTAGCAGAAAGAAAGAATTCCCTTTTCTTTTTAAAATTTGCATTACTATATTGATCCAACAAAACATTTCTTTAGAAACCTCTGGCTCTGCAGCGGAGTGATGATTACATCAGGTAAGGACTAAGGAGAGGAGAGATGAATATTACTTCCGCTTAAATCCTCCATAAGCTGAGCTTATTGGGGAGCATTTGTTTCTTGAGCCGACTTAGGATCAATTATTAATTAGAATGGACGGTGTGAGTTGTAGGATAAAATTAGTTAGGTAGGGCAAAGAGGAGAAGTGATGCGGAATGTTATGTGATAGCCGGTGTCGAAGCCAGAAATTCAACAGAAAGGGGTCAACATAATAATATCAATTGAAAATGGAAAATGCTAATTAGTGCCCTTTGGGCAATGGTTAAGGTACAAATATGACAAGTTTTTGCATTGAAAGTCATTAAAAGATGCAATGATGACATTCAAAATTGCATTGATTTTTCCTATACAACTACTTTCCATTTTTGGGAAGTTTAATTAGTGCCCTTAGGCAACTTGTTAGCGAGACCCTTGAAAAATATACTAATTTCTGAATTTGATTCAAAAGAGGGTCAAAAAGTTTTTGAAGGTCAACTTTTCTTAAAATAAAAGGGGTCAAGTCTCAAAATTAATAATAGTAGTAAAACCTTTAGAGCTAAAAGTCATTTTTCCTAAATTAAAGGGGGACAACCAATCACTTTGGGCGTAGCATGGCTTCGTCCCTGTTGATAGCCTTATACCTGTTAAAGAGAAAGGGAAGTTTTATGGGACAAATACTAGACCCACATTACTTTGTGGTATAAATGTCGGCCAATTAAGAAAGAAAATGTAAACAAAAAGTGTTGCCAAAATGAGAATATTAAGAAAGAACATGATAAAACTAGAGGAAAAAAAAAAATCAAAAATAAACAAAATTTTGAAACTGTTGCATTATATTTTTGCTCTTTCATATACCTCCCTGGCTTTACCCCTGATGAGTGGTTTTGTGGGCGTAGTGCTCTTCTACTTACAAAAACTAGTTCTTTTCTGGGGAAAAAAAGGAAATCAAAATGAAGAAAATGCCAAAGATGTTTCGGACACGTAAAAGGTAAAACTAGACCCCTAAGTGCGCCAGTGGGAAGTGTGACAGTATCAAAATCAGCAACCGTGCTTATGTAGCGCAGACATGACAACTAGAATAAAAGACATGAAAGAGAGTTTCCTCTTAATGACACCTTACATAATTAAACTGGACCAAACAAAATTGAGAAAACCAATGTAGTCGACCCAAAGTAACGCGGTGTTAACTTGAGTTGCTTCTTGTTCACCATATTCTCCTACCAACTTGTTGTTTTTCTACGTAGTCTATCTTAGGAATTGACAGCTTACCGGTTCATTGTCTTTGACACTGGACATACCTAAAATGGATTTTATGCAGGGAAATTGATGGTAAATGTAATAGCATTCGGGACCCATCCATTAGCATTTCATAAGTGAAACTATGAATACGAACAATCAATCAACATCGTTTGGATAACTTGACATTGTGTAGTACACAGATTTTTAAGCCTGGCAGAGTACGTTAGCTGGAAATATTCATTTCCCAGCAAGGGAAACGTATTTAAAACAGCTCTGAAGGTGTAGATGCTTTTGAGTTGTTTCTTTACATTACATTGCCTGGTTTGGACAACAGAGAAACCTAATAAATAGACGAGTCTTTTAAACTAAACTAAAGTTATTTGTTTTAAGAGAAATGCAAGGATCCATTATGAAACAAAGTAAGGATAATGTATAGGTCAGAAAGAGGTCATTCGAAGATGGATACACTGACATATTCGAGGTTTCAGATCTTAAAAGAACCAAGGGAATGAGTATGAAAACTGTAGGCAAAATGAGCTAGTAGTCCTGTTAATTTGAGTGACTGTAGAAAAAGCAGACTATTGGATGGATCATGGACCAAAAGCAACATCACATTTTCCTAGCACAGTAATTCGCCAAATATGGGGGAAACTCTATCTACATTGAGGCTCTAAAAATTCATGTCATGTGCAAGAGACAGTGAGTTGGTAAGACCTTAAACCGGAAGGAAATAACACTGTTTGGGAGGTACTAAAGTTCATTCTTATTGCTGCATTTAAGTACAAATTCAAACAAACAAAACCTTATAGAAAAGAAACAAAAGCCTCCTACTTATCCAAGTGAATAATGAAATCAAGAAAGAGCTATGTATACAGAATCAAATTCAGTAGGAACTATAAACCACGGCAATGCATGACCCGTTCTATTTTCAAAATACTGTTCAAAGTCACACAAACCAATTGTTTACTAGTCCTCCATTATTTTATATAGATAAAGATATACACATGACTGAATTCACCAAGTTCTTAGCACTATGGACTTATGTTGACTAAAATGGGCTTCCTCAATTTCCAGAGGAAAAAGATAAGTAGCTCAAAATGCTAGACCATTAAGAACGAAAACTTATTCGGTGCAACCGTTGCAACACATATCCATGAGGCAGTTCATTCATTCTTTGGGTTTGCGCCGATCAAAAGGGAGAGCAGTGGGTGGTTAGCAATGGTTAACAGACTACCTCACGTCCAGAACTCCAAGTGTTTTAAACAAGTTGCACCGAGCAAAGAAGGACAAAAGGAGTAGGTAGCAATTTAAAACCAAGAAGGCACTACTCAAGATTACCCAGAAACACCTAATTGTGATTCTATGCATGTCAAAAACAAATGATTACAAAACAGATTCTCCACGATGACAGAAAAAGAAGACAATGGACCCGAAAATCAAAGGAATTGAACTCGGGAAAGGGGTATTATTGAAGTAAAGAAATGTACCTTAAAAGGCAGCAAGTGCTTCCTGGGTTTAATGGCAAAGCGAGGGAGAAAATTGGAAGAATCGGAGGCGGAAACAGAAACAAATTTCTTGTGGTCGGGAGAGAGTGAGGGTTGGAGGGAATTGAAGGATGAAGAAATAGACGTTAACAAAGAGGAGGAGGAGGAGGAAGAGCGAGAAGAGGACAACTTTAGTGAATTGAATGATAACCGAACAACATCTGCCATTGAACACACAATTTGATAAAGAGGGGCTAGAGAGAGAGAGAAAGAATTATATGAAGAAAATGGATGAAGTAAATGTTACTACATCTGTGGGGAAGGCTGGCGATCAGACTCCATGGAATAAAATTCCTCTCCTCGCTCTCCCGTGGACGGTGGGGGTGTTCTAGGAGGAGGAGGGGAAAGAGAAGCGAGCCGGCTCCCGTGAATGTGTGCTTTGCAGAGAAATTTGTGTGAACCAGAAACAACCAACCCCAAAGTTTTTTTTTTTTCTTCTTAATTCGCTTTCTTCTTCCCCTTTTTTTATTTACTTTACGCTTTTACATGTGTTTTGCCTATATTATCTATCCATAATTGATCCCCTCCTCCTTCGTCCCTAATTAACGATCATGTTTGAGTAGGCCCGTATATAAGGGTATGTTCATCCGTTCAATTTTTTAAACATTATTTGAAAAATAAAATAAAAATATAAGTTTTTTCAACATTTTTCTCTCTCTATCTATTATTTTTATATACCCCTATATTACCTTTATATCCTATCAAACATCACATCAAATCACAACTATCAGTATCACCCTCTCTCTCTTTCTCTCTCTATCACTGTCATGTAATTTTTTCAAATTTAAAGGGCAAAATTGTAAAATTCTTACAAAGCCAACACAAAACACAAACAAAAACAAAACATATTAAAAAACTCCACGTTCAAACGCACCCTAAGTCATGTCTGGACACATTTTTGCGGGCTCGACTCGTCAAACTTTTTCACGATTTGAAATTTTTTTGAATTTGAGTCGAACATCAAAAAATAAATTTTGCTTGATTCATAACAGATTTATAAGATATTTGCGAGCTTTAATGAACCTTTGCGAGCCAAGATATTAGTAAATTTTAACAATTTTGGCACGAGCCTTAAGAATCTAGCCAATAGAGAAATGAGTATTTTTAATACTTTATTATTATTCATGTATTTTATTTGTTCTTGTATTATATGTTTTTTAGGTTTTATTTTGCGTTAGAGACATTAAATCAATGTTAATTAAGTTTTTTTAAGTTATTACGTGTTGCTTTGGTCCTATACATCTAGCATTTTCAAGTTATTATATTCTATATTGTTGAATTTGAATATCCTAGGTTGAAATTTGAACATCTTAATGACGAGTCGAGTTAAGTCTTAATGAGTTCAGCTCTTAATGAAACAACTTACGAGTCTTGTAAGTCGAGTCGAATTGAACTCGTTGAAGTACGACGGATCTGAAAATAGTGTTCGACTTGGCTCGCAAAACCCATGCGAATTGAGCTGAATCGAGCTCAAACGAGTCAAATCAAATTAAACCCACGAATTGGCCGATTCATTTTAGTTTGAGTCTTTTAATTTAAATTTGAGCAATAATTTATAAGAATTAATTTATTATTATTAATTTATAAAAATATAATTAATTTTATTTGATAATTTGATAGAGATTAATATTTTCGCATCTAAATATAATAAATATATATTAAATAATTATTTCAATATAAGTTTGATAACTTAAATTTATGGGCTGCTTGGAATCAGAAATACAACAAAAGTACAACTTTAACACAGATATAAGAAAATTGTTGACACAGAGTTCAAAATTGTTGATATGGCCGAGTTGGTCTAAGGCGCCAGATTAAGGTTCTGGTCCGAAAGGGCGTGGGTTCAAATCCCACTGTCAACATTTCAGTTTTTACATTTCCGTTTCTTGTAAATTGAAATTACTCCCCACTGTGATATGGCTCACATCCTGATGAAATTAAGGGTCCTAAGATTTTCCTCTTAATATGTCTTTTCTATTTGCCCACCACCCACCAAATAGGCATGTAAAGAACTTCACTTTCTGCTGTAGTACTTTTTTTTTCTTCTCGAAAATAAAAATGTGTTCCCAAAAAAATAGATAAATACAAAGGGGGGTGGATGGCTTTCACAGTATACTAGTGGTATACAAGGACCACATTCCTAGTTGAAACCAGGACCTAAAGCGCTTAACAGCTGAAACAAAATTTTGACTTGGGGATAAACTTGTATACAAAAATATGGCGACGTCAGAACAACTCTGAGTTTTCGTTAGACATAAGAGTAAAGCATCTTGATTACCATACATCTTCCAGCTTAAATAGACTTGATAGACGGGAAAGAAGCATCAAATGCCCACCACATCTATCTTGAATCGCCGAATATGATTCTATAACTGACCAGTTTGTGACGATGAAAATAAGTATATTAACAATATCTCAAAAATGAAAATGAATATTTATCCCCCGTGCAAGGTTGAAATGAAAACAACAACATCCTTCTCTTCTAGTGTTGTATCAAGCTGACCACTGAGTTCCCAATCGCAATCATTCACAAGAACTAGGACCCCAGGTCTACTGCAAGTGAAAGAATATGAAACAATCCATCAGAGAGAAATGGAGATGCAACGTCATTACAAATGTTAAGGGAATACATAAGCTAGAACTAGTTTTATTTTTATTTTTTTTGTTACAAGGAAAAAAAGAAACAAACTAAACAACAGGAGCTTCAGCCTCCCTCAGATCTGCTTCCAAGAGGGTGATAAGCTCAGCATCAGGTTTATCAATTTGGGAGTTTCGGGATGTGTGACACTGGAAAAATATTCTAGGAGAAAACAAGAGTTAGAGCATAGAAGAACATTGGAACTTACACAGTATCTCCTTTCATAAACATTTCAGGCCTCTCCTTGATCAAGTTGGAGCGAACCCAAGCAAGCAAATGTTTCATGGTTAACTGTGAAAATAGAGTGAAACATAAAAGGCAGGTAGACATTTATATGTAGATAAGAGATTAAGATGTGAACTGGTATCCCAATGCTTCACCTTCTTGTCCTCGGTTTGTGGGTCAACATTGACATTATGAATCTTAATGGAATTACAAAGGAGTTCCAGTCCTCCACTACAAGAAAACAACAAACACAAAAAATATCATGTCAATTATTTCAACCTTTTGAGACAAAGGGAAGGACAATGCATAACAACACATTAAGCGCCTAAGCGGGACAACCGGACATCTGAAAACATTGAGTTTACAACATTTCCATATTTTATTCATATAAATGATGTTTCTGGTATTGATACTACAAGTTGGAGGTGTTGGATCTGGATACTTAGCAATTCATGCGCGGACTGGTCGTGGGAGACTCATTATGAGATTTCGGAGATATCCATAAAGCCCCAGGTGCTGTATTAATCACCGCGTCGGGACTACTATATAGCAGTGGCAGGAAATCTTTGGCCTCTATTAGGGAACTCGTAATGTACAGGTTGTTTCTCAGAGTTACTTGTTTCACTTCCCCACCACCTTTAAAAGAATTTTTTTTTTTAAATGACAACAACATAAGCATGTGAGGGAGGGGAGAGGTCAGGGGTATTGGTCAAATCTGGCTCTGTTAATCTAGAGGACTTCCATCAATTTAGAAATCAGCGAAAACCATGTTTTGAACTACTAATTATCACCTACAGGAGAAGTTTAGATAATATCCAACTCTATGTGCCAATACTCTCTTGCTGCAAGACTAAACATGAATAATTTAGAAGAAAAGATTGTAGAGGTGTTTGTTTCATTTAAGGCTTTCTTTAAAGTTAAGCTACTTAAGAAAACTAAGTGCCACTACTCGCTTGCTTGTCAAGTGTCAAGATGAGAGACATAAAGGAGCTTCCACACTTCTCTCAGAGTATGGAGCTCTATTTAAACTTTTAATGCAGTGCCCTGAATGGTGGGAAATAAGTTGTATCTATCGATCAGAGCTCAAATTAAGTCATTAAGCATAGATGACGTTAAAAAGAAAATCTCATTATGTTATTGTGAAAGCGATAAATGCCAGGAAGAACTGAAAAACCAAGCAATGCTATCTTAAAACTGAGAAGTTTCCTCAAATCCATGTGAAACAAAATGTTATAAAATCATCAGTACAACCAACACTTTAATTCGGAAAAAAAAAGTTGATTAATTAATTTTCAAGACATCTATTTCTCTTATGAATTGACCAGACATATATTAAACAAAAGTCAAGTCCATGAATACTACTTCCACCCTCACCTTTGCTCATGTTCTTTACTCTATGTGACTAGTAATCTAGTTAGCACAAGTATGTACCCGAAGGAAAAGCAAACATTAATTGCTCAATTCAACTCAGTTTTTATCCTACATACTTGGGGACAACTCAAAGAGTATACGCTAAATTCCCACAAATGTTCACTTAGCACGAATTCGATTGCATTCAGATTCAGTCATACAAAATCAAATTATGCTTGACCATAAGCACGAATATCAAAATATGCTACAACGCCCTGTGTCCCAACTCTTAAAACGTGTAGTAAATAACAACCATACCGAGAACTGCCAACTTACATGCTTTTGCAGTCAAAAATAAAATAGGTACGTTAAGCAAAGACTGAACTGACGTCATAACTAAAGCAAAAACAATAACTAACATTGTAGCGATAATTCATAAGTATGATTTATGGGGTTGGCTTTTGCAGTAAATGCGTATGGCTTTTCAGTCATAAACGCGGCAGACTATACGAAGCTAAAATGTGTTTTTTCCCCTCTATAAAGATGGAGGAAGCATTAGTTAAGTGGAGTAGTACCCATTTCAAGCAAGGGGTGGAATGAGTAGTACCCATTTCAAGTTGAGTTGCAGAAGCTATGTGTAACAAAACTAGTGTGTGTGTGTGTGTGTGTGTGTGTGTGTGTGTGTGTGTGTGTGTGATGATAGAAGTAGATAAAGTACCCGAATTCGAGAGTGAGTTGCATCTCGCAAGTGATGATGAGGGAAAATCGGCCAATATTCAAAACCCTGTTAAGAAACATGAGAAATTTTAAGGCTTGGTGGGGAGAGGGGAAGGTAAGAATCAAATAACCCCAATCATGGAGATTGAATACCTAATTCATATACATAAATTAAAAAAGTGCAGAAGGGATTTGAAAAGAAAGAGAAAGAGTCCAACCTATTGGATCTTATTAGAGCTGTTCAATCTCTTCGTCTGATTCTTTCGATTCTCGTCGCAGAAGAAGAAGAAGGAGCGGGTCTTTAAAAATGGTGTCCTATTCCTATATCCTCTTTTGAACGAAACTACAAATCCTTTTCTTTCTTTTCCTTTATTGGTGTTTTTTTCTTCTTTTTTTTGGCCTTTCTTTCTTTTTCTACTCTTCTTCTTTTTGAGAATGTCACAGATAATTGGTTTGCAGAGATTGAAATAAAATCAGTGGATTGATTCGGCTATTTTTGGAGCTTGATTCCAAAAACTACTAATTTTTTCGTTCACTTGGTTCGTTTCAAAAACTATGACTAATTTTATATACCCCTATACACACATTTATATCCTATCAAACATTACATCAAACCATAACTAACACTCTATCTCTTTCTCTCTCTCCAATCATTTAATGTAATTTTCAAATTTTTAAGGGTAGAATGAGAATTAACTAAAATAAAACCAAAAACCATAAAAATCATACAAAAAAAACCAAACCTAACAAAAAACCAATCATCCAA
>JAOWAN010000054.1:617102-627922 GCA_028566635.1 Lobelia cardinalis | reverse complement strand
TAATGAATACAAAATACATTATCAATGAACATTAATATTTTATAAAATGAACACAGCAGTCTGATAATATGAACACATTCTACTTTTAATAAAAACACATCATGTTTATGCAATGAACAAATCTTAATTAAAACAATGAACACAACATTTGTATTATATGAACACATTTCATTTATAAAATGAACATAGCATAAAACACTATAATAACTATACAAATGAACACTGTTGATATATAAAATGAACATACCGTTAAGTTAAATAAATATTACAATAAGTAATGAATATATGACTAAACAAATGAACAAACCGTTGGCATCGTTTTCGCAAATTAAGAAAATCATTCCATAAATTTCACAAATTAAGGGGACGGTTATAACTAATTATGCTTAGATCATGAATCTGATTTATTTGATATTTGATTTCTTTTACTTTTTCACTTTATATATCATAGATCCCACCATTTTCCTTCTATCTTTCTCATACTTTTTCACTTTACATATCAAATATTAAAATCAAATATCGCACAATATCGTATTCCTGATCTGACCGTAATTATTTTTTCTCTTAATTTACGCGCCTAAATAAGGAGTGTAATTAACTTGCCTTAATGACGCTACTATCATTAAGCGCAGAGGCCCTTAATATAATTTGCATTTGATTCTTACACAGTCGTTAAGAAACTAAACCACATGAATCCGCGAACTAGTACCATAGCTCGATATATGATAATATATGATGATATTGTACTGTTCACTATTTGGATATGAAATGATATGAGTAATATGAATTTGGATTAACCTCATTTTAGGCCCCAAAATTTTCTTTTTGGAAGATGTGATATATCACGGGATATCAAGGCAATGCTACCTACAACAGTAAACATTGTGTGCTATATCCCTTCTGATATTGGCAACTCAGCTTACAGCATTCAAAACTTATCAAGCTACAAAGTTGCATAGTATCACAAATTTTATAGGATATAAAAACTTTCCTTTTCAGCACCTAGACCATTACTAACCTCATGGTAAGCATAAAGATAAAGTTAACTTTGTGATGCAAATTGAGTAAACTAAAAGGAGATGCTTCTTTTTGGATCAGCAAAAGAAAATTATTGCTCATACATAAATACATACACCCACAAACCCCTACCAATATAATATTTCCCGTCCTTAACAACACCACCTACATGGAAACAACCCATGACATAAACACCGGAAGAAGAACATTATGAATAAAACAACATACACCAACTAATCAGCGACAAGATGCGAAAGGGGCCTCACAAGGGGGACACACATACTCCTACAGCCAACACAACAAAATAAAAAATATATATATATATATATAGAAGATAAATGACAAACAGAACTAGAATGTGTCTGCAGGGGAATGGTTGCTCTAGCTTACCTGTTAGTGCTAATAGAGATTCTCAACTTTCAGAACAAAATGTGCTTCATGTAGATATTTATGAAAACAGGAAGATATCCAAGCGAACATTTCTTTCTTATATAAATCAAGAACACTCCTAAAACTGGAATCTATCATCAACATTTCTATGGACCTTTTTAAAGTATTTACATAGTGTAACTAATATCAAAGGATCAGCCCGCAATATCTCTTTATCACGATGGTTTAATGTTAAAATTGCCACCAGACATGCAAGGAGTTGAAAATTTCTTAAATACCTGGGGTGATTACATAGCCATTGAGGCACTTGAAAACTTTAACGTCTTAAGCGTTGGGACAAAAGAGAAGATAGACCACCAAACACGTAAATCGACTGGTATGGCTTGTTCTAGCTTAACTAGAGGTTTCGGATTTGATCCCTCGAAATGCAGTTGTGTAATAAACTTGGTAGGGAGAGCTTTGTTGCCCTTGTGATAATGTGATCCTACTCGGCTTAAATCTAAATTCGTTGACACCCAATGAGGTGATTGGATGCCGGATGGTTCAGAGCCAAAAACGAAAAGTAAAAAAGAGATGATAGGAGCTCCAAAGTTAACCATGGAGTGAAAGCTAATTGTCGAAGATAGGCCTCAATTTCCAAACTCAGAGAAGGTTGCTAATCCATGTTCAAGTTCATACAAAAGCATATCTCGAAAACCACACCCAAAAGACTATCTTATGCCATGGCAAGCTTGCCAAGGTTTATTCCACCCAAAATCTAATGTCTCTTGGAGTAGCATGAAACTGATCACCAGTGCATATTCAGAATTCAGATTCTAGATGCAACATGCTACCTTTTTCAAGTTCTTTGTATTGTAAAATAAATAGTTAAAAGGGCATGTTGACTTGTATTCATATTCATAATAAATCCTTCAATCATGTGACACTCACCACAAAGAAACCACCTGAACCCCATCAGATTCCAAACCTTTCCTATATTCAAACCAATCAATCAACTTATTCAAAAGAAAAAGAAAATATATATATATACACACACACACGCGCACCCTGTCACATTGTTACACTAAGGGTGTACCATTTATTTCACACACAGCCTTTGAAATTCTAAACTTGCTGAACCCACCTACTACGAGCTCGCTCAGTTGCATAACTAACAGCTACAAAATCAGCCTGTAAGCAGCTTTAGCTTCCGCTATGATAATAACTTATATAGCACTGAAACTAGCTATGATGTGATTATGTATCAAACCAAGCACAATACTCTTATCATGTGAGAATCAAAAAGAGCACCAAAATCAGGAGATCTCTTTATTCAACACTGTCCAAATACTTGCATATGCTACATCAGTAAATAGATCACATACAACACTCAATTTCCGTAAGTTAGTTTCATTCCTACACCGGTAGCTCAACTTATATAGAAATTGGAGCTAACCATAAAGAAGAAAGGTCACATTGACGTCAACTAGAATACAACAGCATCACCTCATTGGATTCAAGGCATCATTTACATTTTACCTTTGTGCGACACAAGCCCATTATGTCATATCCATCTCAATTTCAAGATGTGCATTGTCAAGAGCTCAGTCCTGACTAAATCTTAGTGTAAATGCACCCTTGTCAATGGCCAAGTATGTCAAGGACGAGGCAAAAGAATAGTCTCCGGAAAAGATGCAGTCCCATTATTGGAAGCACCTGTTATATTCAGTATGGATGTAATTATATTATAAATCTGAACATTCTCAAAAGATGGCACCTTCCTTCCCCTAGCAAACTGAGGACCATGCCCGACAAATATCGTTCTCATCGAAAAAAATGCATTATCATACCCGTGTGCTCCACCGCATTCTTGACTTTTCGATGCTGTTTGCTCCACCTTAAACCCCTCTTCAACCAACCCAATGATTGGTGGAATTCTATCACTTGCAGAGTAATGCAGCCTACTAGGCAGCTTCTCCTTGACATAAACTTTCAATTTATCCCCATTGTAAACTTTATTCGACTTCAACCCTTCGTTCATCTTCACCACAACATCTGATGAGGAAATCTCAGGTGGCGGACGAATCGAAAGCAATGGAGTATAAGACTGAACCCAGCTTTTAGGAATGCTAATCCACGGAGCCAAATCATCCAAAAAGATTAGTTTTTTATCACAAGTACCTACCATCCCATGATCACCAACCATGATTATATTAACATCTTCAAAAACCCCTCTTTTCTCCAACCCATCAATTAGCCTCCCCATCAGACCATCAATCCTCCCAACCGCCGCAGTAATCTGCGGATCATCAGGCCCAACCTGGTGACCTTGATGATCGGGATCCTCGAAATACAAAGTCATAAACACAGGGATATCACTACTGGGTAAATCAAAGTAGTTCAAAACAGTATCAACCCTATCTTCAAATGGAACAGAACCATTATAATTCATACAGAAATTCAAAGGGCAGGTCCAAGAACCTTTTTTGACCTCAGATCCAGGCCAGAAATAGGTAGCAGCTTTGAACCCATGATTGGAAATGGTCTCCCAGAGGGGTTCACCTAACCACCACTTGGGTTCGTGGCTACCCATGTTGAAGGAATCTCCATTGGTTGGATCAAGAAAATTGTTGTTGATGATGCCGTGGTAAGGTGGGTATAACCCCGTGACTATGGAGTAATGGTTGGGGAAGGTTAAAGTAGGGAAGACTGGGATTAATCCGGTTTCGGCCTCGGTGCCGTTGTTGATGAGGCGGTGGATGTTGGGGGTGGGGGTTTTGAACTGGTAGCCGAAGCGGAAGCCGTCGGAGGAGATTAGGATGACGGTAGGGTGGGTGAGTTTTGAGAGTGGGCGGGCGAGCTGGATTGTGGAGGATAAAGTTTGGTTGTGGGAGTGGATTGAGGAGAAGAAGAGGAAGGCGAATGAGAAGGCGGCGGATAAAGAGATGCAGGTGGTGAGGAGGAGAGAGATTAGGAGGAAGGTGGTGGAGGTGGGGGTGGAAGTGGGTTTGGGGGGAGGTGGGGATGAGGAATTGGTGGAGGGAGTGAGAAGTGCTGCGTCGGGATTCGGTGAGTCGTCTTCTAGGAGTGGGATCGGGGTGGGTTTTAGTGTTTCCATCTCACTCCGCCCGAGTTAAGTCGCCGGCGGTGAGAGAGACGGCGAGAGAGATTGGAAGTGAGTTCGATCCAGAGAGAGAGAGAAGGGAGGGGAGACGTTGGCCGGGAATATAATTTGGGTGGCTGGTCTGCCGCCACGCAAATAGTGGTCGACTTTGAGAGGGTATCCTCCATTCCTTTTGTTTAGTTACTAGTAAATTGCGCTAGCACACGGCGCAATAATGTTCGACGATTTATTTTTTTAATGTTCAAAGTATATAATAATATTTAATTATAAATAAAAAAATATAATTATATGTATATTTTTAATTATAAAAATAATTAAAATATATATATTATTTTATATATTTTTTTTAATTAATTAAGTCAAAAAAATAAAAAATATATATATTTTCTCACACATATTTTTTATCCCCCCTTTTCTCATCACGCATCTCTTTCTTCCCACTACTGAATTTTAAATACTAACAATCGGTAAGCATGATACCCTTTCCACCATCCCCCTCTCTCTCTCCCTTCCTATAACACTCTCATTTTTTTTCTGAGTAGACAGCCAAGGCCCCACATCACCCCTCTTTCTCTCTCTTTCCAAAAAGTTTTCCAATTTCAACAATAACAACCTATCTCGCACACATAATACCCAGGGATACTATTCATTTTCTAATGGGTCCTACTGACCTAAATTGTATTATAATAGATTGTTTCAGATGAAAATAAAATTTTAAAAAATTAACAAGTTGTATTTTTAGACAATTTTATCATTATTTTTCGTAATTTATTCCCAAATTCTTACTAATAATTAGTAATTATACTTATATTAATTACTACTAAAAAAAGAAATAAAGGAGTATTAAATTTTCTTATTTTTTTACCCTTTTAACAACACCGTAGTTTAGGGCTGAGCAAAAAAATGTAAAATCGAACCAACCGAACCAAACCGATGAAAATGAACGAAAAAAAATCGAACCAATGTATTGGTTTGGTTTCGGTTTCGAAAACTATCAAAACCGATAATATTGGTTTGATTGCGATTTAGCCGTGATAATATACTTTTCAAAACGAACCGAACCGAGATAATATTAGTACTATATATTTATTTTTTTTTACATAGTTAATTACATATATACACTTATATTAGCAATGCATTTATATTTTTTAATATTGAGTATTGTATTTATATAAATTTTTAATCTTTTCCTTTTACTTTCGATTTTTTCTCGTTCAACTTTCATAATAGAGAATTATGTTCACTTAAATTTTGTAAATTGAATCATAAAATTTTTCTTTTTTGTGATTAAAAATCTCTACTCTATGAATTTTTTCTATCACCTATCAAAATTTGAGAATTACATAAATTCTTTTTGAAAATCGAAAGTTTATAAAAATCGAACCGAAAAATGTAAAATCGAAGAATCGATTTTTCATATTTTTGGATTGGTTTCGATTTTGAAAAATGATAAAATCGAACTATTGATTTGATTGCGATTTTGATCAAAAGTGACCAAAACCGAACCATAATTATCCCTACCGTAGTGGGCTCTTTAAAATGGCTCCAAGTGTCGAACTCCCTAAAATGCAGAGTAAATGATGCTGTAGGGGTAGGACTAAGCAAAAAAAATGTAAAATCGAACCAACCGAACCAAACCGTCGAAATCGAACGAAAAAAAAAAATTGAACCAATGTATTGGTTTGGTTTCGGTTTCTAGAACTATCAAAACCGAGAATATTAATTTGATTGTGCTTTATTCGTGATATTACACTTTTTAAACCGAACCGAAATAATATTACTACTATATATTTATTTATTTTTTACTTAGTCAATTACTTATATACACTTATATTATCGATGCATTTACATTTTATAATATTGAGTACTGTGTTTAAATAAATTTTTACTCTTTTCCTTTTAGTTTCGATTTTTTCTCATTCAACTTCCATAATGGAGAATTATGTTCACTTAAATTTTATAAATTGAATCATAAAATTTTTCTTTTTGTGATTAAAAATCTCTACTCTATGAATTTGTTCTATCACTTATTAAAATTTGAGAATTACATAAATTCTTTTTGAAAATCGAAAATTTATAAAAACAAACCGAAAAATATAAAATCGAAGAATCGATTTTTCAGATTTTTGGATTGATTTCGATTTAAAAAAAAATGATAAAATTGAACTATTGATTTGGTTGCGATTTTGATCAATAATGACCAAAACCGAACCAAACCGAACCATGATCACCCCTATATAGGAGTATTATCTAACTATTCTCTCCAAAATGTCATATCAATTGATTTTGTAAGTTATTATATTTTATAAATAGATAATTTATAATTTTAATATAATAAAATTTAAATTTTAGAGTGTTGTAAAGTGCGCTATTGTAATAATTTAAATTTAAAAAGTGGTATAAATGGATCCATTTTAAATAAAATTGAGGATATATCATGCAGGATCTATGATTTGGAGAACTTTTTTTAGAGATGAGCAATGTAGATGCTCTAAGCTATAATAAGGGCTGAGCAAAAAAAATGTAAAATCGAAGCAACCGAACCAAATCGACGAAATCGAACGAAAAAAAACCGAATCAATATATTGGTTTTGTTTCGGTTTCGGTTTTCAAAACTATCAAAATCGAGAATATTGATTTGGTTGTGGTTTAGCCGTGATATTACACTTTTCAAACTGAACCGAACCGAGATAATATTACTACTATATATTTAATTTTTTTATTTAGCTAATTACATATATACACTTATATTATCCATACATTTATATTTTATAATATTGAGTATTGTATTTATATAAATTTTTACTCTTTTTCTTTTACTTTCGATTTTTTCTCATTCAACTTCCATAATAGAGAGTTATGTTAACTTAAATTTTATAAATTGAATCATAAAATTTCGTTCTTGTGATTAAAAATCTCTACTCTATGAATTTGTTCTATCACCCATTAAAATTTGAGAATTACATAAATTATTTTTGAAAACCGAAAGTTTATAAAAATCGAACCGAAAAATGTAAAACCGAAGAATCAAGTTTTCATATGTTTGGATTGGTTACGGTTTTAAAAAATGCTAAAACCGAACTATTGGTTTGGTTACAATTTTGATTAAAAGTGATCAAAACTAAATCAAACCAAACCATGATCACCTCTGGCTATAACTGGATGAATGTATGTCTGCTCCCATCGCAGCCAGCCTGCTAAACTATCTATAATATAAAATTTTATAATATAAAAACGAGTTGTATTTACTGTTGAAAGAACTGTTTCTCGATTTAACAACGGTAAGAGTAGCGTTTGAGAGGGAGAAAAAAGATGTACGGAGGAAAAGGCTGTAAGAGGGTTGCTGAGAACCTGCCACTCTAACTGTTGGGATCAGAGAGTAGGTGTAAATAGAGGTAAGGTAGCCCACTTGACACTCTCAACTTTTCTCCCACAACTTTGTTTTTTCCTCTCCTTTTTTGTATTTTTTTTATTATAGTATAATTTTTAAAGAAATTGTGTGATCATGTTTTTGCAAAATTTTATAATATAAAAACGAGTTGTATTTACTGTTGAAAGAACTGTTTCTCGATTTAACAACGGTAAGAGTAGCGTTTGAGAGGGAGAAAAAAGATGTACGGAGGAAAAGGCTGTAAGAGGGTTGCTGAGAACCTGCCACTCTAACTGTTGGGATCAGAGAGTAGGTGTAAATAGAGGTAAGGTAGCCCACTTGACACTCTCAACTTTTCTCCCACAACTTTGTTTTTTCCTCTCCTTTTTTGTATTTTTTTTATTATAGTATAATTTTTAAAGAAATTGTGTGATCATGTTTTTGCAAAAATGGCTGTACAAACATAAAATACCAACATCTTTTAATTATTGTTCTTTTAGATAATACAATTTAGAAAAAAAAACTTTATGTCTAATTTAAAATAAACCTTTCAAAAAAATTAATTCATTTATTTTAGTAATTACTTGATAACACTGATTAAAGTAATTATAATAATATTTACATATTAATTATATTCATGTCTTAATTCATGTCTTAATTATAATAATATTTATATAATTAATTATATTAATTATAATAATATTTATTTTAGTAATTACTTGATAACACTGATTATAGTAATTAATTTATGTCTTAATTTTTTTATATTCATGCACCGTGCCCTCGGGCGAGTTTAAATCTTCTATATTAAATGGTGTGTTATTTTTCTAAAATTTTATTTTAATTGTATAAAGTATGATCCTAAAATTTTAAACTCTAAATTTTAAAATATGTAAAATTCTTAAAAGCTATATCACATAAAATTAAACACTATTTAACAAAAAAATCATAATTCTTATGAGGCGAATTTCTCTATCGTAGTCGGGGCTACTTCTACATCTCTTTTGTGGTGAATTACTAGTGTGTGTCCGTGCTCGAGGGCACGGTGCATGAATATAAAAAAAATTAAGACATAAAATAATTACAATAATCAGTGTTATCAAGTAATTACTAAAATAAATATTATTATAATTAATATAATTAATTATATAAATATAATTATAATTAATACATGAATATAATTAATATATAAATATTATTATAATTACTTTAATCAGTGTTATCAAGTAATTACTAAAATAAATGGATTAATTTTTTTGAAAGGTTTATTTTAAATTAGACATAAAGTTTTTTTTAATTGTATTACCTAAAAGAACAATAATTAAAAGATGCTGGTATTTTATGTTTGTACAGCCATTTTTGCACAAACATGATCACACAATTTCTTTAAAAATTATACTATAATAAAAACAATATAAAAAAAGAGAGGAAAAAACAAATTTGGGTGTGTTTTCATGGGCATTTTTCTCCCTGTTTTTTTGTTTTTTGATTTTTCTCTCTCATTGGTACCACTGTTTTTCTATCTATCTCTCTCTTACTTTTTACTTTAATCATTACAAAACCTCAAAAACCAAATCAAAAAACCATCCATCCAAACACACCCAAAGTTGTGGGAGAAAAGTTGAGAGTGTCAAGTGGGCTACCCTCTCCCTCCCCCCCGGCGCCTCCCACCTTCCCTCTACTTACAACTCCTCTCTGATCCCAACAGTTAGAGTGGTAGGTGAGACAGCAGCAACCCTCTTACAGCCTTTTCCCCCGTACACCTTTTTTCTCCCTCTCAAACGCTACTGTTACCGTTGTTAAATCGAGAAACAGTTCTTTCAACAGTAAATACAACTCGTTTTTATATTATAGATTCTTTAAAAATTATACTATAATAAAAACAATATAAAAAAAGAGAGGAAAAAACAAATTTGGGTGTGTTTTCATGGGCATTTTTCTCCCTGTTTTTTTGTTTTTTGATTTTTCTCTCTCATTGGTACCACTGTTTTTCTATCTATCTCTCTCTTACTTTTTACTTTAATCATTACAAAACCTCAAAAACCAAATCAAAAAACCATCCATCCAAACACACCCAAAGTTGTGGGAGAAAAGTTGAGAGTGTCAAGTGGGCTACCCTCTCCCTCCCCCCCGGCGCCTCCCACCTTCCCTCTACTTACAACTCCTCTCTGATCCCAACAGTTAGAGTGGTAGGTGAGACAGCAGCAACCCTCTTACAGCCTTTTCCCCCGTACACCTTTTTTCTCCCTCTCAAACGCTACTGTTACCGTTGTTAAATCGAGAAACAGTTCTTTCAACAGTAAATACAACTCGTTTTTATATTATAGATAATTATACAAAGTTCTATTTGAATGCAATGTGAAAATAAATAGTGTAAAATGAAAAATATAATGTATAAAAAATAAGAATTTGCGACAATATAAAATTTAATCAATAGTATGTTTTCAACTTGTATTTGATCATGCGCAAAGGAGTGCCCCGGAAATTTATTAATAAATATTAAATAATTCTCATATATTTAATATAACTGATCATAGATTCATAATTACTTAAAAATATAATGTACTTGAATTAAAAATGAGTTTTTTATATTTTAGGCTCTAATGTTTCTGTAAAAAGGTCAAAAAGACCCCCATGTCTGACTTATTATCATTTAAGCCCTAATGTAATTTTTTTTATTGTGTAATAGGTCATTTTTGACAGAAATCGTCAAAAACTAATGAAAAGGACTAACGTGCGATTCATGTGACTATTTAGGGAATATTTTAATCATTAATGATTTAACTAAACTTTAGGGGAGATAAGTGTAAATTTTAAAAAATAAATAAAACAAAAAATAAAATAACCCCCCTCCCCCACCCTTACCGTCTCCCCTTCCCCCTCCAGGCGATCCACAGACAAAAATGGAGATCTCAAGAAAAAAAAAAAAAAGAAAAACAC
>JAOWAN010000054.1:602816-612937 GCA_028566635.1 Lobelia cardinalis | reverse complement strand
TTTTATAATTACTATATGGATTAACAATATATGATTATTTTTTAAACATAGATGTAATACTTAATAAAGTATATTTTATATCCATTTCAAATATATATTTAGTAAACTTTAAGTATTGACTTTTACATACTTATAACATTTGAAATTACATTAAAATATACAAAATAAAAAAAGTTAAAAAAATAGTCTTCAAATCACTAAAATTTATGCGTATTTAGTGACCATGGACCAATAAAAAGTATTCAAAGTATTAATATATTATACTATTTTTTTGAAATAAAAATTGACTATCTCTATTTGTGTCATTAATCCCATTATTTAATTATTCTACTAATATTTTTTCCTTTAAAATCAACAAATGATGTTATATTTTTCTTAGTCTATTAATAATATGTATGAATGATTTATAACTTGAATTATTGATCTAGTGGTTGTATTTTGCTTTGAGTTTAATAGATTATTAGTTCAATTTTCTCTCTCTCTCTCTATATATAATATCCACTTTTTATTTTCAGGAATCGAAAATTGGAAATCGAAAATCAGAAATCAAAAATCGGAATTTCGAAAATCGGATCGGAATTCCAAAATTATAATTTCGAAAATATTTTGGATCGGATTTCGAAATTTCCAAAATTTTTAAAACTAATTCCAATTCCAATCCAAACAATTTCGGAAAAATCGGAAATCGGATAAAAGAAATTTGATTCTAAAACTGGAAATTTTCGGATCGGAATCGGCTAAAATCGGAATTTTCCGTTCCAATTTCCACCCCTAGTCATACATGTCAGTTAGAGTTTTTTTTTTGTTATGTTAAATTTAAGGTTAAATATAATTATTAATTTATTATATATAATGGGTATATATGAATATAAAATGTTAGGGTTATATATGTAAATATTTATACACAGTAAATATCGAATTGATTTGATTCGGAATTTCGGGGTGTCGAATTGTAAATCAAACCAAATAATACGATTTGACAATTTTTCGAACTATAAGCAAATTGTCATTCGTCGAAATCAAATCAAACTCATCGACTTAATTCGATCTAATTCGGTAGATTTGAACTTACACCCCTATTTTTAACACCATCAAAAGATTTTGCTAGCCCACAAATCTTTACTTTACTAATTACTTTACTTTACTTTACTTTAATTAGTATTAATAATTAAATTATTAACTTATTATAACTTTATTAATATTAATATAATCAAATAAATAATTATAATTTAATTCAACCCTCATATCTTAATTAAGATAAATAAAATCAATCGCCTCTTTCTTTAATTGTTATATTTTATTTATATCAACATAAATATTTATCTATAGATAAAAGAATATGTGGCTAATTTTCTAATACAGTGATATTTAAAAAAATTAACTATCAGCTTACTTTAATTTAACCTTCACACATTTATTTTAAAATTAATGATTAAATATAATCATAGTCAAAGTTTTAAAATATTTAAAATATGAATGTGATTTGAGAGAAATTATAATGGAGCAAAAAATTGTATTAATGGCCCATAATCAAATATAGTAAATCATTTTTACAAATTTATTACTAATTACTAATAATATATATGAAGATTAAAATCAATTATAATAATTAAAAAATAATCAGCCAATTTTAATTTTAACTAAATACAATCAAGGTTGGATGCTTGTTAATACTTATTTATTTATATTTAAGTGATATTTTTATGGTATAAATATTTTTAACTAATTTACTTTAAGCTAAAAGATTATGGGCTTAAAGGGTGAACGTTGTAAAATGATCAAACTATGAGGAAGACACCGTAATTTAACCAAACCTTGAGGATGGGCGACTTCGATAACCCCACTCTTTTGCTTTTCCCTCACGTCTTTCGGGTACAGTATCATTTGCTTTTGCGGATAAGAAAAAGATCTGGATGGAATATTCTTGATTTTGTTTTTTCTATTACAAGCAAGTTTTTTAAAAATATCAGTGCTAATATTTTAATATGAGTTCATAATGATATTAAGAGTTAAATCACGAATTCAATATTTTTCTTTATCATAATATTACTTACATTATATATTACATATATTTTTAATATTATATATTAATATCAAATATTTTTCACTTATTATTCATATATGTATACGCTCTCACAAATCAATTCAAACCTTTCATATTATATTCTCTCTCATCTTTCCTTAATTTTATCCTCACATTCAAACATTTCACATCACATTCAAAATTTTCACATCACGAGAGTAATTTAGTCTTTTAATTCATAAACTCATATCACTGTATCATTTCATATTCATATTTTGAACAGTATCATATCACTTAAAATTATCATATTAGTACTCGTGATCGGACCCTAAGTTAAATAAAAAGGAAAACACTTAATACACGATGGTACAAGTCCGCACTGCATGCGATTGATTAATCGATTGAAGCTGTCGGTTGATCTAGCATTGCTCAAATAAAAATTATGAATTCCAGAGTGTTGCAACTTGCACACAACTAATAAGAAGATATATTGGAAAACAATTGAAGTGTCTTTAATTGGTTGAAGATAAGAAATTAAGGTTTTGATCACCATGCAAACTGATTTGTAATAATTTTTTAGTAATATATTATGATATTTTATAACAATTAAAAATAGTTGATTATAAGGGACAGAATGAAAGAAAATGACATGATTCTTCCACAAGTAAAAATTATGACACATTGGTTTGGTGATTCAGGTCTTAGGCTCTAATCACGTACTCCCTCCGTTTCATAATAGTGGACCTTTCATAAATTATAAATTATTTCAAAATAGTTGTTCTTTTATAAATTAATGTTTTATTTTTCCAAAATTATCCTTTACTCTCAAACCATTAATAAATAAAAAATTTAAAAGAGACTTTTAACTATAAAGTATCAATTGAAGGGTAAAAGTGAAATAATAGAATATACTTAAGATAATCTTGATTTTTGTGCTGCACCCTAAAAGTTCTATTATTGTGAAACAGATGGAGTATTTGATACAATATGATTTTTAATTTTTAATTTTTTAAAAATCCCACAATTTTTATTCCTAAAATTCGTATAAGATACAATATATCAATTTTTTAGAACGGTGGGAATATAATTTTCAGATCACCAAGAGCGGGAGTGTGTTTAAAAGCGTCAATTTTGAAAAAAACATTAGAGCATGAGTGATTTCAGAGTAGGTCAAATTAAATACCCTTTTCGTTGGAGAATTGTATAATATAGAAAAATGATAACCAAGCTAGACCTTCTGAAATGGATATAATTTTTTTGATCATGATACGGAAAGATAAATTCAATCGACTTAAGGAAGAACTAACGAAGGAGATTAGTGAGATTTTAATGAGAAGTAACAAGCCGAAGTAGTGAAAAGGCATTGCTACAGATATCACAGCTACTGATTCTAATTGGTGAGGGTTGGTTCGAGTGACAAGCCGATTTCGATTCGTTTAAGGGGGTCTCGATTTTGAATCTCACGACATGTATAAATTTTTTGTTCGAAAGATTCACTCGTTAATGCTAAATATACGACTGAAATGAAACTGGATCAGTAGGAACGAAACTTAATCCCTAAAACCTGAATGATAGGTAAACCAATCTCCTTGCAAAGCAGGCTAGTTGACAAGAAAGAAGAATCCTTTCGGTGTGTAAATTGGAAAAACTTATATTGGGTAGAGGTCAGAAAAGTCACATGCCATGGCAGTACAGCCGTCGCAGCGGTGGCGATTTGTAAAAGGTGCAGTATTTGGACCAACGGAGTGACTGCCAACAACGTTTTATGTATTTCCTTCTTTCCTAAACGTGCTCCATTTGATTTTTTTTTTAATTTTATTTTAGTTTAATACTAAAATTATTATTTAAACGTAGATTTTTTATATCAATAATTTTTTAAATAATATTTAAGCAGTAGCTAGTAGTTACACACATACAAGCGATTTTGTATAGATAGAAGTTTTGTTTAAGTAAAAACGAAGATCAGTAACTTAGGAATACGTCCGTAAAAGAACTGTAAACATGATTGAACTTTCTTTTTGAAACTAATTAAAATGAAAAATTGTTCAAAGTAAACATCTTTTTACAAATTACCCAAAAATATATATTTTCTTCTTTTCAAAATGTAAAAGTCATTTTAACAAAACAAAAAATATTTATTTTAAAATAAGTATCGCTTTATACTTTTCAAAACTTTTCAAAGTAAAAAGTGTCCACATTTTCCTTTTTTACACCTCTATTTGAAGTCAACTTTATCTTCATTTCATAAATTTCTAGAAAATTTTCTTTCTCCAACTTTAAATAAGGATAATTGAGCCTTTTAATTTATTTTCTTAATTTTTGTACAAATTGAGAATGACAGTTATTTTAAACAAAGGAGCATAAAAATAAGTAGTAGTAAGATGTAAATAGAAGTTAAAGATATGGTGTTAATTTCATTTTAGATTTTAATACATTCACAAGCTCGTAAAATGAATCATTCGGTTTCAAATATTATCAGTTAGGCTCTAATGATCAATTTTTATTACGAATAAGCTTTTTTCAATGAAAATTGTCAAAAATTAACGAGGAAAAACAGCACGTCCTGTTCATATGAGTTATTCGCGAGTATTATTATCTTTTTCCACACCATTAAACTTTAGGGCTTAAATAAAATGTATTAAATGAACCAACGGGTAAGTGCAATTTTTCCACTTCATTTTTCTAACGATACACAAAACCACCGCCCATTACACCCCCACCACCGCCATTCACTTCTTCTTCACTATTCCCACGCCCATGTCGTCCCCCATTTCCACACCCAGATGCCGGCCGGCGGCCCTCATTACACCCCCCACTATTATCTCCGGGAAATTATCTCTGGTCAAACCAAATGCAGTTCAAATGCCTAATCAATAATATAATTTCAAATTGACACCAATTTCTGCATCCAAACAATAAAATTCAAAATTCAAAATTCAAACCAACTCCAGCCAAACCAAAGAAACATTCCTTAAAAACCCAAAAAAGAAACTCAAAGTTTTTGATGAGAAACTTACCTTTAGATTGTAGTGGACAACATGAATCGATAGTCAAAAATCCCAAAAATGAAGGTTCTATTTGGGGGAAAAGGTTAGGATTTCGATTTGGGGGAAGAAGAGGAGATCTGGGAATGGAAAATTTTGGGCTGGTAATCCATGGCAAGCGGCTTGAGCCCCAAACAGACACGAGCTCCAGACTCCTGAATTGGCCCCGAATGCGGCACTCGAGAGCGAGCCGGACGAGTCCATTTTGTACGTTTTTCTTGAACGAGAGAGTGAGTGGCAATGGAGAGTTCTAGAAGTAATGGGGGACTCGTCGTTTTCTTGGCCGGTCTAGGGTTTCTAGATTTTCGTGGGTCTTTGGTGGTTCGTCGAGAAGGGAGGTGCTCAGGCGTTTCTTGGTTGTGGTGGTGGTAGGGTGGTTGGTGGAGGCGGCGGGTGGGTGAAATAGGGAAGGAAACATGCTGGGAGATCAGAGGGGATGGAGAGAAAGAAGAGAGAGAGCTGCGGTGGTAGACGGAGACGGAAAAGACGTCGACGTCGGAGATTGAGAGGAGGGTAGGGCTGCGGAGGAGGAAGAGAGGGAACAGGGTGTGTTGAGGATGGGGATTGGGTAGATGAGATCCTCTATAGCACATTGTAGTGGGACTCATCACTATGTGAGTGATGATATACACTATGACACATAATGTGCCATAAAGGATCTGGACTGGGAATTGGGGGATTATAGAGTTTACTTGGGTTTTCTTTTTTTTTTCTTTTCTTTTTTTAATTTTAGAGTCCGAAGTTAATTTTGGAGGAAAATAATCTAAACATCCTTGATTAACTCACACATGAGTCCACCTTCGTTAATTTTTGATGATTTTTATCAAAAATTATTTATTTCACAGCAAAAATATAACATAGGGATTAACCGATAATTTCAGGAGTTATTTTACGAGCTCGCAAAAACATTAGAATCTAAAGTAAAATTAATCCTAAAAATATTCATGAACTTTATGGCCATTTAAGTCTGGGGCAAACTGCAAATTTGTTACTTAAGGTTAAGGATTAAAAGATTGGTTTTTACGGTTTTTTATTTTTTTTTTTGGCACTAATTTTACGTCTTTTTAATCCTGCACGAGGTCATGAAACGTTTCAAATTAAAGAGAACAATCATCAACGCATAATTTTTAAGCATATTTTCAGAAATAAACTTAAATGGAAAAGAAAACGAAATTGCTCGGTACGTATTAAAATGCATGTGTGTCTTCTGCATTAATCATTACAACCAAAAACTATATTGTAATTTGGAACAAAATAAATACTTCATATGTTCCAAATTAAGTTATGCAATTGATTTTAGGAGGATGTTAATACTTTCAAAATGAGTGGATGTAAAGATATTGAATTCAGCCACACATATGTGACCATAATTTCTTATGTAATGTCTAATTGAGGAATATTACGTATCCATAGTAATTAACTTTAAAAATAAAAAATAAATTTTTTTTGAAATTAATGAAATCGGTAAATTATTAGGAAATTACTTAATTACAAGTGCTTTAAGAGCACTTAATAGAAATTTAAATAGGAAAGGTTTTACATTAAATAATTTTCAAAAAATGATAAAATATTAATACTTTGATAGGAGTGTAAAATTTTAATGCAAAAACTTAAATTGTGTACTCCGAAGCACGAGATATCCGTATGAGGTATACCTTTTCAACAGGACAGGAAAATGCATAAAGATGGTCAATTTAATTCTAGAAAAAACAAGTTACCATATTTGCCACCTCATTCCTTAGCTAATTAGCTTGGGCGAAGGGCAATCATTATATGGAATGTTCAGACATTCTTTGTTTATATAATATTTTAATATACATAAATATTATAAAATATGTATATAATATAATTATAATGTATATAACATAATTAATAATGTATATAAAAATTATATATGCATAATTTATAAGTATATTTTGACACTTTTAACACGAAATGTCAAGACGCTTATAATTTTCGGGGGCTAAAGGGGATGTAATTGGTCAACTCATGTTCATCTCATCTTATCTCATCTTCGTCCCCAAATTTACAAACTAAGGTTACGGTTGCCCTTCTGACTCTTGAAAACTTTTCAAACTCCCAAATAGAAATGTAGAAAACACCCCAAGTAGCAAAAACAAATACTACTATGTATAGAAACCCCCTAGTAGAAGTCTCTAGGCTTTCAACAATTCCCCCTTTATAATCCAACCCTTCTTCCCCTCCCCTATAATCATTCATACCTTCTTAATATCTTCTAGCTAGCTAGCTACCAACTCTCTCTCTCTCTCTCTCTCTCTCTCTCTCTCTCTCTCTCTCTCAAACTAAATAACACATGGGTACTTTAGTGGGGCATGTTGCACCTGGATTTGGGTTCTTTGTCATAGGGTTATGGCACCTTGTAAACCACATCAAACTCCAAGTTCAAAACCACAACTCCTACAAGTCTCTATCTTGGTTTCCTACTTCAAAAATAAGGCACTTGGAGCTCTTCTTGATCATGGGTGGCTGCACCATGTCTGTAGCCATGGAGCTCTTCATCGGCCCGGACCGCCACCAACCTCTAGACCCCGATGGCACCATCCCTTCCAACCATCTCCACAACTTTGAACACTCCTCCATTTCCATCACCTTTTTTGTCTACGCAGCCTTTGCTCTCCTCCTAGACAAGCTTAATGGGCCCAAGGCCCGTCATAACATAAATTTAGGTGGACCTGAGGCCCAATACAACCTAACTCAATTGCTTGCTGGTATTGCCTTGGGCCAACAACTCCTACTCTTCCACCTCCACTCCGCTGATCACATGGGAATGGAAGGGCAATACCACATGCTTCTACAGCTCCTCGTATTAATTTCTCTAATCACCACTCTAATGGGGATTGGTTACCGTAAGAGTTTCTTAATCAGCTTTGTTAGGTCAATAAGCCTTCTTTTCCAAGGGTTGTGGTTTATGGTGATGGGATTTATGCTGTGGACACCAGGGTTAATCCCTAAAGGTTGTTTCTTGAACGTGGAAGAAGGTCATCAAGTGGTCCGATGCCACGGTGACGAAGCCCTAGAACGCGCAAAATCGCTGGTAAATATCCAGTTCAGCTGGTACGTAATTGGTGTCACGATTTTTACGGTGTCAACTTATATAGTCATGGCTAAAGCTTACGGGGAAAAGGTCGACGAGTACGAGTCTCTAACAAAGTATGATATAGAAGATGATGATGATGATGATGATGTACAAGGAGGGGAAGATGTTGAGGCTCAAAACAAGACCAAACTCATGAATGAATCCAAGAGTTTTCTTCATATGGGGAAATCTTTTGCGCCAATAAATATGGAAAGGTAAACTGGAAAGCAAACGATTAGGGGTGGGTGGTGTGTGTGTGCGGGCGCGTGAAATTTGGTTTTGTGAAAACAAGTGGTTAATTTTTTTTAGGGTAAAAAGTGAGGGAATTGTTTGGTTTCCAACCATGGCTTTTAGCTTAATTTAGGGTGGGGTCATTAATTAATTATGTACGTTATCTTGTCAAAAGGACAATCAATTTGTAAATTCCTTTATATGATTTAATTATTGTACACACTACACCCCATGTATGATTTAATAATGTTGATTCTTCGATGATTTTTATGATATCAGCATAGTGTTATAATTAATTAGATCAGGAATACAATATATGATGATATATGTTTATATTGTACTGTTCACTATTTGGATATAAGATGATATGAGTAATATGAGTTTATGAAGTAAAAGCCTAAATTGCCCTTATGATGTGAAAGATTTGAATGTGATGTGAGGAGAGAGAATGTGATGTGAAATGTTTGAATTGATTTGTGAGAGTGTATGAATAGGGGTAGTAGATGGAAATTGTTTGGTATTTATTTGTGATGTTGGGTAATATTTGAGTAAGATATTGAAAATATGTGAAATATGTTTGATGTTGAAATATTCAAATGTTGTGATATATCTGACTTGTGATCTGAATCTAACACATTTGAGCGTGGAACAGAAAAGAAAATGAAGAGAAACTGCTTGTTTGGAAACATGGCTAGGAAGTTGGAGGTTGCTTGGTTTGGACCAAACTATGGGAGTTTGGAGATGGTTAGGATTTGACTGTTTTGAAAGAAGAAAGACGAAAATACTACTAACCGATAGAAGTCAACCACAATGGATAAACCTAGGTGATCAATTGAAATTTTTTGAATTATTTGGTTTGAATGGTTTATTTTTATTTTTATTTTATAATTATGTAGCGATTATAAAGTGAAAATATAAGAAAAATATAGAGTATGTTCTTAAGGGGTAAAATCATGCTTTTTGAAAAAAATGTAGGGTGCGTTTGCATGATCGATTTTTGTCATAATTTTGTTTTGTTTTGTTTTTGGTGTGTAATTCTAAATTACATATATGCCCTTTAAAATTTAAATAATTACATGATTATGATAGATAGAGAAAGAAAAGTGATAGTTATAATTTGATAAGATGAGTTATATGAGTATGTAAAAATAGTAGGTAATTAAGTGAGAAAAATTGACATTCTTTTTGGCTATTTTCCAACTTAGTTAACAAAAACTGCATTCGTGATCCTACTTTTCTCGATCTCTCCTATCTCTTTTAATTTTATTTCTCTTTCTTCCACTCTCCTCTCTTTCCCTCTCTCGGCCATCTTTGGTTGACACCCCCTCAGCATTCACGCTCTTTGCTCTTTCCATTGGAAGCTTCCAGATTTCAAATGCAACAAATAATAATTTCTCGAATGGTATAGAGCATGTAACAGTTCTTTTACCCCAAACTCATCATCCTTGGAGCCGAAAATGAGGTAAGCTTGTTTAATTTGCATTGAGAGTGTTGATGGGTGGGTGGTGCTGATATCAAATATGAAATTTAGGGATGCTAGAGATGAGGAGGGGCTTGAGGTTTAGGGTGGGGAGAAGACTAGGGAGAGGAAGAGTAGGAGAGAAATGATGATTAAGAATAGGATGGATCGGAAGAGGTGTTTTTTGTGATTTGTGTAAAATATTTGGTGGGTTATTCTTAATTATTTTTAATAGCCCAAGCCCATAGGGCCCTAATGTAATTAGGC
>JAOWAN010000054.1:589320-602716 GCA_028566635.1 Lobelia cardinalis | reverse complement strand
GTGATTTGATGTCCGACTGGTGAAATAGAAAACTCCTTTTGAAGTAATGTTGAACAGGGAATTGCCATTGTTCATGTACAAGATCGGATTTATTAGATCGCAATGTCTGAAAGATTGTTCTGTTCATTAGATCTGAGTTGATTTTGGCCATGGAGATGAGTGTGATCGACGGTGGGTGGTTATGGATGTTGGTGGTAATGGGCCCGCGGTGCTGGTGGAATGGAGTAATTCGATTTTACAATTAATCTAAGGAAATTAGATCTATATACCTGGTCTTGGAGTAATTTCGAAGGATTTTCGCACCTTCACTGGAAAGTATTTTCCTCGATTTGATTATTTAAGGCTTGCTCTGCTATGGTGAATGACGGAGAGGAGAAAGAAATTACGATGGGGAAGGAGAAGAATACGTGATTTCGTACTCTTCTGCTATTTCCACGTCAGTAAATCAGTATTACGATTTTGCCTTTCAAACATTGTCAACTCAGCATTATTTAACCAAAAATTGATAATCAAATTAGTCAAAATAGAGTAAGGGACTAAATAGTTCAATTTTAAAATTGAGTTTTTTGCATTTTAGGCCTCAATGTGTTTGTAAAAAGGCAAAAAAGACCCACATGTCTAACTTATTACCGTTTAAGCTCTATACTAATTTTTTTGTTACTAAATAGTAAAAAATAGATGAAAATGATTCAAAATTGATGGAGGAGGGCTAATGTGTAATTTTTATGACTTTTTAAGGGGTATTTAGACTATTTTTCATCTAACTAAATTTTAAGGGGGGAAATGTAAATTTTAAAAAATTAAATAAAAAATAAAAAAATAAACAACCCCCCTCCCCCCCAATTCTTTGCTACCCTTTCCTCTCCCCCTTCCTTCTCTCTCTCTCTAAACTTCTCACCCTCCCATCAGGAATCATCTCGTGTGATGGGAGGCTTCATTTGGAGGCTTTGATGATTGCGAACCTTAGGATAGAGAAGAAGATGAGGGAGAACAAGGATGGTGGTGATGGTGAGAACAGGGATGGAGGATGAAACCCAAATCCCCTTGCGAAGCTATGGCATAGGGGTAGCTTGGTGGTGGTTTTGGGTTTGGATTTATTGCATTTTGGGGGTGATGGGTTGGATATAATGGATGTAGGGGCGGCTGTTGTTGGTGACGGTGAAAATCTGCACTGGATTGGTGGGCGGCAATGGCGGTGGTGTTGGGTGATGGACCCCTTAAAAATCTGCACTCGCTTCTGCCTGAGATGGAGTCAATGCTTCAGCCCTGATGGTGGTGATTGTGGCTGGTTAGTGACGGTGGTGGTGCTAGTGGTGCTGTTGGTTTGGTTGGTTGAAGGTGGTAGTGTGGTTTGGTGACGGTGGTGGTGCAGAATTGATTGGTGATGGTGGTGGTGTGGTCGGTAGAGGTTCAATTAGGGTGGGTTTAATTATGGTATATTTAATTAAAGTTAATTTTAATTAATATATTAATCACAATTAAGATATATTTAATTAAGACAATAATTCTATTTAATTAAGGTATATTTTAATTAGATATTATTTTAATTAAAGTAAGATTTAATTAGAATTGTTTTAATTTTAATAAATATTAAAAACTATTAAGTATTTAATTAAAATTTAATCGTGTAACCTCTAATTACATTTAGCCCTTTTAGTTTATCTAGTTAGAAAAAGATGAAAACATCCATGAAAAAAATAATATTTCATGCATGTTAGTCCTCGTAGTTAGTTTTTTGACGATTTCTGTCAAAAATGGCCTATTTCGCAACAAAAAAATTAGTATAAAGTTTAAACGGTAATAAGTCAGACATTAGGGTCTTTTTCACCTTTTCATCTTTTCACAAAACTATTAAGATCTAGAACCTTTAGGGTTCGTTTGGATTGCGGGAACATCATACGGAAAAATAATTCTCGGAAAAAATAAAGTGAAGTAAAGTAAAGAAAAAAAATGATTGGAAAATAATTTTTTTGTACCCGTTTGATCAGCAGGAATATTCAGTAAGAAATTTTCCCAAAAACGAAATTCCACAAAATTTTTAAGATGTCATTTGCGGGAAAATATTTCCTGCGGGAAAATTTTTTTGGCTGTTAAAAAACTTTTTCTGTGTCATCCAAACACACCCTCTTGCGAAAAAGTTTTTATAATTTTACTTTTTCCTTTCCTTTTCATTAATTTTCTGCTTTCCAAAAAAACTCTTAAAATTAAATAGGGATGGTATTGGGCACTATAGAAATTAATAGATCACATGGTCATACGGACCAAAAGAAGTATATCGACAAAAACAAACCGAAAAAAAAACCCACCAAAAAAAATCCCGAAATATTATTACGAATCGGGTGCAGTTGTCGGGTTCACAGAACAGACGAACTCACCGTAGAGCAACAGACTCCACTCTTCTTTCAACCCCTACTGTAATAATTAGGGTTTTTGGCGCCGAAATTGATCAACAGAAGCAAAAGATGGAGGGAATACGTAATTGAAGGGATTGCATCCGTAATATGGAGAACGACGCGGACTCAGATGAGCCAGAGAAGAAGCGACCTCATCATTTGAACTCTCTCTCCCCAACTACAACAACCATGGCTCGCCATTCCAATTCTTCTCCTGATAATCGAAATGTTAGCTTCTGCGATCCCCTGATTCTAGCATGCCTTTATCACTTGATAATCATATTTGTTAGACTTGGAATGAACTTCGTTGTGTTCCTTACTCCATTAATTTGCACAATTAGGGTTTCAAGGTGATTATCATTACTTTTTAACACACATTCTACAGAGACAGCATATTCCGATTGATTTGGAACCTTTGCAAATTGAGTTGTAGAATTTAGGGTTTGTGGAAATCGTTTGAGGTTGTAATATGCTCCATGCATTGGTATGAACAGTTTATTTTGTTTTCCATTTTAAAGCATGGGGGATGTTTCTTGATTTTGTGTGAGGTGGCCATTTTATTTTTTGCTTGTAATTGAATGAATTAGCCACAACCACATTGCATTTGAAGGCTTGCTTTTTTAAGCAAGTCACTTCTTGACAGGAGTCATTTCAAATAAAAGATTTCTCATATACTTGAGTGCATAACTTTAAGTTGGACTGGCTTAAAATTATTTGCTTTATGAAAAAAACAAAAACAAAAACAAAAACAAAAACAAAAAGTTCACTGCAGAAATGAGACATATCTCAGCTTGTGAGATGAGTGTAGAGGCCCTTCAAATGGTTTGAATTAATTACTTAAAACAGTTTTCCAATAGCAATCCATGAGTAGGTTCATAGGTTCGTTATCATTATCATATTGTAGGACATGGTGGAAAGGCACTAGATATAATGGAGGATCCTCTTACGTACGGCATCATAGTATAAGTAACGCCATGCTTGGGGAGAGTCATGAGACACGGAGATCTGGATGTGATACTTGATGAAGGTTGATGCTATTCTGTGATCTCTTGCGTTGTTGGGATTGCTGTGCCTGGGCTAGGTTCGCTATCTACCTATGGCATTACTGAGAGAATGACTGCATTTCATGGTTTACTAGCATACTGGAAGTCTGGAAGTGACTTGCAAACTTTCCTTTCTAAGACCACTTTTGGCCTTTCGGGAGAGGGAGTTAATTAGCCTTCTTGAATGAGGGGTTATGACAGCATCTTAAGAGTGTAATATAGACGTTTAAGAACCTTTTAAAATCCATTGAGTGCTCTACCGAGATTGTGGTTTAATCATTTTGGCTGTAGGAAAACTTCCTTACTTTGTGAACCTCTTAAATTGTTCTCTCTTGCTTATCTTAAAAAGTTCAGCAACATATTAAACTCCCTGTGATCATCACAAGCTAGTCCGAAATATCCAATATGCGAACTTCAAAACTTTTAGCTTCTAGTATCAGTCTAAATTGCTGCGACTGAGAGCACTCGACAAAACTCTACAATCATTGGCTAGTTAATAATACCCATGTTCGTGGAGTTATGCATAATAAAGTTATAAGAAACAAACTAGTAGTACCTGCATACAAAATTATCAAGACATAAAGTACAACCAAGTTTAAGTTATGCTAAGCCATGCTATATTGGGTGGAAGCATTGCATCATATCAGGTGTGCTGAATCATGCCTTGAACTTAGAAGTTTACTGGGCACGTCTTTAGAATGACATTATTTCTTGTTTAAGTTATTTAAGACACTGGAACTACTGACGGTAGTCAGGGTCAAGGCATCTGAATGTTATATTGGGATTTTATCTTGAGGCTCTCCCTTCCTTTATTGAGGTGCATGTGATGATGTCGTCATCGATTGATTAAAGGCCAATGATCTGTTCATCCATTTCCTTGATTGCAAGATGGCTTGGTTGTTATGCGAATGCCTGTTACAGTTGGTGGTCTGTTGTGGGTTAGCCATCATTCCGTGGAGGATTTGTTAGTTCAGAAATGGTTTCAGTAAATAGAAAGAGAGGCACACTCTTTTGAACTGTGAACTTTTGGATATCCTTTGGTGTATTTGAACAGAAGAAACCCTAGGATTTTGATAGCAAAAGCTATGTTTCTACTTTCTTGGGAATGTGTAGTCTTTTCTGCCTCTCTTTGCTAAGGCATTGGTGATGTACAGAGGATTGCCATTATTCTGGCAAGGGATTGGAATGCAGCTTTTAGTTGTTAGTTAATGTCTTGTATGATGTGCTTGTTCTATTGTAAAATTTCCTCTTTTTTGTAATAGTTGATATGTTATCCATATATGATGTTCTTCTTATCAGTAATATCATATTCTTTTTCTCTCAAAAAATTTATTAGATATATGTATATCTTCAACCTCTTCCATTGGAGTTCCATTTCCTTCTTTTGGGTTGAAGATAACTGCAGCTATGCCGTAAGCTTAATCTTGAATATATTATCAAAATCGATAATTAATGAAGACTAACGGGGGAGCTTCAGCGTGTTTCTCTTGTCATGCTTCTTTTTCCCTCGTCAATTTTCATTTATTTTAAGCTATACATTGATTTAACAGTGCTTTTCATCTACCTTGGTTCATTAATTACTAAAGCAAACCACTCTAGCGAATCTTGTTCTGTGCAAGGGAGATATTCACTGGGATTATATGTGATTGTAGGTTGATGCTGCAGTTCTTCAGTATCAGAATCAGAAACTTGTTCAGCAATTAGATGTGCAGAAGCATGAGTTGCATGATCTTGAAGATAAAATCAAAGAATTAAGAGATAAGCAAGCTTCTTATGATGACGTTTTGACTACTGTGAATGGACTATGGAATCAGGTACTCTTCATAGATATGCATATTTGTGCTTGCGTATGCGTTTGCATTTGTGCTTTGTGCTTTGTGTGCGTGTGTGTTATACATACATACATATACACACAAACACACTTTTTCCTTCTCTGTGTGTGTTCACTTGCGTTATTCTTGGTTAAAGTTATTTGATTGTTTTCAACTTCTTTGGTAGCTGGTTGATGACTTAATTCTCCTTGGAATACGGGCTGGGGCTGGCCAAAGTTCGATACAGACTTTGCATCATGCAGATTATTCTCGAGGTTGTTTGCTACATAATTTCATGTACCATTATAATGTAAAGGTTAACATATGATGATGATATTATCAAAATAAGTAGAAGTCTTTCTATGTGTGTTAAGTACATTGGTTTTACTTCCTAGGTTCAATTCCATCATGTGCGGCGGAGGAGATATTTCTTTGCAGGCTCCTTGGATCGGATTCTATCAAAAGGAATGGTAGTGAGGGGAGTATTCCATATATTAGAGAGGCTCTTGCTTCGCGCCATTCCTCTACTCTGGAATTGATGAAAGTTTTGGAAGATACCATTGCAGCGCAGAGAGCTAAAACTGAGAGCATACTCCAGGATTTGCATGGAAAACCTTCTGCAGAAGGTAGGACAGACCTTTGTGAAAGGTCCAGTTATTTCTGACATTATTTTCCCACTAGTTTGATCTTCTTCAAGTACTACTATCCAGAATGCATACTAATAATCCCACATTTTGAATCTTTCAGATGCAATCATCCAATTGCGTAGGATTGACGATTTGATGAGAGAGGAGGCTAACAATCTGCAAGAGGTGATCGATGGTCTTCATTTGAAGCATAAAGAGTATGCTGATGGAATACAGTGTTATATTCATAACCATTCAGTGGATCAAACTGAAATAAAGCGTCTTGCAGGTTCAGGACATCTTCCTTAGTATACTCACTTTAACATAACAGGCCGTCTTAGACTGATAAGTTCATTGTCTAAGGTTCTATAGTTGAAATGTGTTTATCCTGTATGTCTTTTGTTTGAAAGGTGAGCTGGAGGAAAGCATGGCAGAACTTGAGGACAGTAGACGGAAATTTGTGAATCTGAAAATGCAGAAGGATGGAGCAGCTGCTGTGCAAACTCTTGTCTCATGTGCTGTGAATGGAAGTATGTCACCTGAGAAGCCTGCAGATAAAACTATGGGCTTGCGTGATTTGAAGGATTCAATAGAGGAAACAAAGGTGCTCTTCTTCTTGTTGAACTGCTCTTTCTCCTCTCTTTCCCTCTGACTATGCACAATATGCTAATTATATAATCTTGATGTAGATACTGGCTTCTGACCGCCTTTCTGAGCTTCAAGATGTGCAGGAGGATGATATGATCTTAGCAAAACAGTTGCATGATCTTCAGGTTATTATCATGGTCTTTTGGTCATTCATTTAATTTTTTCCAAGGAAAACGTTTATATATTTATTGTTATTTCATTTAGTTCCTAAATCTGATTCTTGAATATGTTTTTTGGTAGAATGAACTGAAGGATGACAAATTTGTTTACTCTTCTCGTCCTTACGCTATACTGAATGATCAGCTTCAACATTGGAATGCTGAAGTGGAACGATTCAGAGTGCTGACTGATTCCTTGCAGGTGCAGCTGCTTTCTTTTCATGTTAAATATATTAACATGTGCTTTTCTCTGGTTTCTTTAAAAGTTTAATTCCAGGCTGACAGGCCTTTCACCATGCGAAGGGAGAAGGAACTGAATGTCAAAGCAGAGTCTGTTGATGCTGTGAGGAATGCTATGAATATTGCCGATTCTAAAATTAAAGAACTAGAACATCAATTGCAGAAGTGCGATACTGAGAAAAATGAGTTAGAGATAAAAATGGAAGAAGCTGTGCAAGATTCAGGTTGAATTGGTTTGTTATGTATATGTGTTATCATTATAGCTCGTCACTTATTAGGCCATTTTCTGAACGGTGCTATTGTTTCAGGGCGAAAAGACATAAAAGGAGAATTTCAGGTCATGGCGTCAGCATTGTCTAAAGAAATGGAGATGATGGAGTCACAGTTGAATCGGTGGAAGGAAACAGCACGTGAAGCTCTTTCGTTGCGCGAGGAATCCCAGTCACTGAGAGCTTTGTTAGCTCGAAAGGTACCATCTTACTGTGAGTATATGGTTCTCTAATGCTCTTGTTTATCTTACTCCTGAAGTTTGATAGTGATGAAACATTTAGTTCATCTAGGATTTCCTAGTGTCATGATAGAGCATGCAATAGCAGATGCTTTTCATTAGTTTGGTAACTTATGGTTAGGTTCCTTTGAAATAGAAGTAGAATGTTTAACTTAAATGATCACAAACTTGAATTTATGATGAAAAGGTTCACACAGTATGCTTGGTTTGTTAATCTTATTGCCATTTTGTCCTGTTTGGTTCATATGCATTCAGTTTAATCATAATGTTTGAACTATTTTGTCAAGGTACTATCTAGAAACCAAAACATTTTGGAGCGATATAAATTTGCAAATAAAGAAATAAAGAAATTTGTTAGAGAGGCTATGTATAAAACATTCATTGATTTCAGTAGTATATTAGATACAAAAGATGGGTAAGAATTATATAAAAACTCTCAAAATCAAGAGAGAGCAAGGCTAGGGATTTCAATGGGGTAATTGATAGTAAGGATGAAAATCACGCATCTTCATCAAGGATGAGGAAATAAACGAAAGATGGAACGTATACTTTGAAGATTATCAAATGATCTGTATGTTGGAAATGTAGCCATAAGAGTAAACTGACGAGGGAGTTGAGATGGTTGCATTTTTGATAAATTAGTGCGTATGAGGTGAATTTTGCCTTAAAAAAGAGGTATGGGAGTGCCTAAGAGTTGTAGCAGTGTGTTGGTTAGTAAAACTATTTAACAAAATTAATGATATCAAGGAATATTACCGGTGAGCGGAGAAAGAGGGTATTATAACACCAATATACAAGCATAAAGGAAGATATGAAGGAATGTGGCCTCTGTGATGACCTTGCCTTGGACCGTATTGAATGACAGAAATGATTCATGTAGCAGATCCTTGAGTTATTGGGGCTACAGCTGAGATGAGCTGTTTTGCCAAGTAACTGATGCAAAACTGACTCAAAAATGTAGTTGATAAAGCAAACAGCGGCGTGCAAAGTAGCCATAGTTTATAGATCCTTAACCTGAAACAAATTTCAGTCGAATTGTCTGAACTGTTTTGTCAAGCCACGTGTGTAGTAGAAAACTAAGAACACGAAAACGAAGTCGACAAATGATTATTAGCAAAGGCAATTATACTTCAAAAGATTTTCACTCACTTTTAGGCTAGCCAGTGTCACTACAAGGAAGCCAAGGAAACAAATTGGAAGTTAGGAAGATCCCGTATTAACTCGCGATGCCGTGACTTGCATAGCGCCTTATTTTTTATTTTGAAAAGTTCCTTCAGTTTCTTTAATATTTGAAAAGCACCTTCAGTACTTGATTTTTTATTGATTTGTTAACTTCCACACACTCTCTTTCCACGAAACCATGATGGCTTCATGTTATTGCTAATGATAATGTCTACTCAGTTGAGTTAGATCTGATCTCTTATGGGATGCAATATCTATGATAAGCCTTGGCATCCTCTTAGGTCAGACAGAGCTATTCTCCCTGTAATTTTGTATGAGTAACTTGAGTGTATGCTTTATGAATCCCTCTTAAGGTTGCATGTGCATATGAAACTACACTTATTCCTTTTTCTAACTTTATATTGATGCTAGTGTTATCTTTCTGGTGAAATACATTTTCTCCTTTGATTTACACAATCATTCATTGCTGGTAGACTAGTGAACAGAAGGATTTGGTGGATAAGTGCACCGAACAGGCAACAGAGATCAAATCTCTGCAGGATCTTGTAAGTTTGTATATTTTATTATCCATTAGATTTTGTTTTGTGTGTGTATTTATTAGTTTCTTCTTGAAATTTCGAGGACAATAATAGTTTTGAACATTTGAGCATCGTTTGGCAGAAGAGTTCTTGTCAGTAACTTGTAAGGATAAAACCTATTTCAGATTGAGAAGTTGCGGAAGGAAAAGCTGGAATTGCAAATCTTCTTGGATATGCTGGGACAGCAAATATATGATAATAGGTATATTTACAGTTTGGTGTAGGAGTCAGGATATTCTTTTTGTTTGTATTTAATCTGCAAATGATATTCTGCTTCATATTTTTTTCTTTGGTAGGTCTGCTTAGACGGTTGTGTACGAAGCGTCATGCCATATAGAAATATCAGTAGCGGCCCTACTTCTGTATAGGCCTAAAGCAAGATATTAAAATGAGGCCTTCTGCAAATAATACATTATGCAAATTTAGGGGCCTTTCAATATTTTTTATTGCAAAATTAATTTTTATTTATTTATTTTAAATTATTATTTCATAAATAAAGACAGAAACGGCTACAAAGTACTAGGAAATAATGCCTATAGGCTAGACCAATAATGTCTCCGGTGAGATTTAGTGAGATTTGACCGTAACAACAATAGTTGTCTCTAACAAGATTATGATACCGCTAGACCAAGTGGTCATTGGTGCAAAATTAGCACTTACTAACATATGTGAAAATTTAGAGGCTCTTAATATTTCTTTTATTCGGTCCAACTAGGTATTATGAGATAGTTCTGGAGTATTTCTAGAAAAACAAAAAAAAATCTTCGAAAAAAATAAAATAAATAAATAATACAAAAAAATAGTTGGGAACTTAAAAAATTGGAAGACTAAAGCAAGGGCTCACTGGCTTTATGCTAGGACCAGCCCTGAAATGTATCAAAGATCGTCAGGACGTTCTTTATAAATTCACATTATCATAATAGTGCTACTTACCTGCCCGTCCTAGTTCCTATCTGCTGTACTTTTTGGATTCTTTCTGAAAGTGATAGTATTTGCCAAAAGTCTCAGTTTTGCTGTTTGATTTGTTATGATATTCCGTCTTAAGCTTAGCAGAGGTCCCAGATCAAGAGTTTAAGTAGGTAACAAATTTTCTAATGCTTCCTCTTTGATGCCCTTATTCTACTTTCGGCCACTTTCTGTAGGGGAAAGTTGATGAAGAGATTATAGAATATATTCCGTAAGTTAGCTTTAGTTTCTGTTTTATTGGTAATTCCTTTTTCCATGCTAGATGGTTCATCATGTGAAATGGAGCTTCTGCATTTATGTAACCATGTGCTTTGCTAGTGCATGAACTCGATCGCAGAGTGTGGACCTAGTCAAGTGGTCCATTAAGGGAAAATCATGCCGTCATCAGCTTCTAATTTCAATCTTTTCCAGGAGAGAATCATAAAACAGAGTCATGATATACTAGATGCCCTTGGTGTTTAAATGCATTCAATTTAATGGTTTTTATCATGCCATGACTGGTTATGTTCCTGTTTATGTTAGATTGGTTTAGTAGTTTATCTATCTAAGGCTTTTGGATTTTCATGGAGATAATGTGTTCTGCACAATGTTTGATTTTCCACTTCTTTGGGTTTCTAGAGACGTGATGGAAATTAAAGAGTCCGAGCAGAGAGCCCATTCTCAAGCTGAAGTTTTGAAAAATGCTCTTAACGAACACGGCCTTGAGTTGAGAGTTAAAGCTGCCAAAGAGGCTGAGGTTGCTTGCCAACAGAGGCTCTCTACTGCAGAAGCTGAAATTGCTGATTTGAGGGTCAGATTGGATGCTTCTGACAGGTTGCAATTCCACACCACCTCTTTTGAATTTTTTATATTGTAAAATTCTAGATAGCATATTGTGTAGGGTGCTTCTATGTAGTAATGCTCTTGCCCCAGTACTCTGTACTTTTCTGGTAGTGATGCTACCAAATGATTACATGCTTCTTCTAGCAATAATCTAGTTAAGATGTGAAGAACAAAATTATTTTACACTCTTAGAATCACATTCTTTATTTTTAGTGTATTCCTGTAACTGGTTACTCGAATCCCAAAATGTGAGAGAATGAGAGACCATCTCTTGAGATTTTGGATGTACACTTGGATCACTAAGTGCATGATGTGCATAAATTTGGAAGTGTTGCTTGAGAAGGATATGAGACCACCAATATCAATAGAGGTTAGGGAGGACCTGACATGGATGATTAGATGAAGGGTGTGGCTATTCGAAAGAATGATACTTGAGTAAGTATTTAACGTTGGAGATAGCCATTATTATGAATTTCCAGCTAGTATCCAGAGTTTGTTGACTTAGTGGTGTATGAGGGTTGAAACTTAAACGTGGAAGTTGGAAGATTAATCTTGAAATTGGGAGACTCCATTGATTGTAGGAAGTTTGAAGAACGAAATGGTAATTATGTTTTCCATTCCGATTGTTTTCAGGATTTTGCATTTTCTTGAAGCGTTTATAGTAGGTCCAAGTCCCAATAGGAGCTAGAATGAGAGAACTTGATCGAAGATTTTAGACTCATATACGTAGTCACAAAGGGTGTATCTGGATAGCAGGAAAGTATGGTAAAGGAAAGGAACATCGACTGTTATAGCATTTTCCCATATGATAAGTGTGTAAGTGTGTTTGGATGACCTTGGGAAATATTGTTACCACCATAATTATTTTCCTGCAGGAAAACAAATGTCGTCTGACACTTTAAAAATGATTCATGTAGCTGGCCTAAGTGATTGAGATTAAGGCTTTGTTGTTGTTGAGGCCCTGCCTAGGCATAAAAACCCCAATACATGATTTTGACCATATGTGTGTGTGTATATATATATATATCCTTAATTAACGAAGCTACAATGTTTAACCCAAGGGATTTCTCTCACCCCCGGCCTTATCGTTTCACCTATCCGTCTTTTATCTCAATTCAAAACCCTGAGCCGCAGGGAACTCTCTCTTCCTTCCTTTCTTGAGCCATGACCATGTCCAGCAACCTTGTCCTGAGTTTTTCTCCCTCCAGCTTTCTCCTCTGTGCGTCCTGCTGCCTGCAGCAGTCGGCGATCCTCTTCAGTGCAGGTCATTTTTTTTCTCCTTTCTTTCTTCCTTCTTCCTTTATTTCCCCTTCTTTCCTGTAGAGTACATTCTCTATTCAGACTTCATTTATCTCTCGATATTTTATTTATAAAATAATTTATAGTGGATACTATTTACTTTGTTTTGTTATTTTTCTTTGATGATTGAGCCTGTGCATGTCTGATATATTTGTATCATTAGTAGGATTCACAATCTGAGTTTATTGGTTTGACGTTTGGATTTGTTTTTAACTTTCTAAGAAACTTATTAATGTATTTTGAGTTTCACACTTGTGTTTGATAATGGTTAATGTTAGATTGTATTGATATAAATAAGAAATCATCTTTTATAAGTTACATAGGAGGAAAAACTATTTTTACAGCATTTATTTGTCGCTCTATGGTGCGCCTGGCTTGTGCCTAGGCCCCAGGCGACCCTTTGGTGCCTTGATGCCTCTTGCACCTTTAATAATTACGGTTGGAAGTGTAATCTTGATTTAGGGAATCACTGTATGGTGCATCCAAATAGAGAAGGAACTTATTAAACGTTACAGAGAATTATTATCGATGCCTACAGTTCTCAAGCACAGCTTACAAAATGGGCTTTTGTCTGGAACAGCATGTAAAACTTAGAAATTTGGCAGATGTTTGTTGGGGTCTATGTTACTTGGACTCGGCTACGAGTATCCGACACGGGTGTCGGATCCTTTGAAATTGTAAACTTTACACCAAATTTAGTGTAAAGCTGTCACACCCATACCCACACTCATGTCGTGTCGTGTCGTGTCGGACACGGGTACTTTGGTAAAAGTGAAGGGTCGAGGTTTATGAAGGACTATAGATATACTCGTGTGTGTGTGTATATATTATGTATTGAAAATAATATATTTATATACATATATCATATGTTTTGTTAAAATACTAAATGGACATATTCTGTACATTATTTTGATGTATTCACAATACATAGGCAAGCATTTCACTCGGGGCTCAAATATTTCTATTAATGTCTCAACTAGAGCCATGGAGCATAATCAGGGTGCGTTTGGACGTGGAGTTTTTTAATATGTTTTGTTTTTGTTTATGTTTTGTGTTTGTTTTGTGTTGGTTTTGGTTTTGTAAGAGTTTTACAATTTTGCCCTTTAAATTTGAAAAAATTAC
>JAOWAN010000054.1:541217-552426 GCA_028566635.1 Lobelia cardinalis | reverse complement strand
TTTAAACAGATTTGGAATCTCTTCAATTATTTTGAAAAGATTTGATTTTATCTGTTATAGAAAATATGGTATTTTTCAAAAATTATGGAATTTGATAAAGAGTCATAAAAGAAATTGATTTCTCTCACTCTCACCAATTACTCTCTTAATTAGGCCGAGTATGACATACGCTCATACGCACATGCGTATAATATAATTTTCACATATTTCTATGAGGAATATCTATTACGTATTTAAGCATTAATGACATTCAAATTTATTGAAATTCTATTTCTAATATAATTCTAATTCTCTCGCAGACCAAAACACTATATGAAGAGCCTTATCCCGTAGGCCAAAAGCACATAATCACTTGTTCCCAAACTCTTCCACACATTTTTCTTGTTTTTTCACTGAACTTGAGATTATTCTTGCATCAGAGCCTCAATGATGTTTATTCATCTTTTTTAGATTGTTTTTATTGTCGTAGTACTGCTGAAGTTGTGTTCGCTGCTGAAGGAAGTCGAACAAAAACTTTGGTGTAACATCAACGATTGATATTTTATGAATCATGATTAACAATTGATATTTCATTCATAATGATTCAAACGATTCATAATATTTATAATTTTTATTTCAACAGCTACCTATATATATATATATTAATTAGAAGAATTCATTTTCTTCAACTCTGAATTACCAATAAAGTTTGAATTCCTCTTCCAACTAATCCATTTAGGAACATTCAAGTGCAACATGCTCAAGGGTCCTACTGCCATAAAAGTTTCGAATTCAAATCTGATTGCTGATGTTTGCCAATCAACAACTAAAATCTCAACCAACTAGTCTCACCAAACCCATTGGGTGGTACTATTTACCGTCCTAAAATTTCTAAAATCATCTCCAATTTTGACAGAAATATCCTTATTATTTATTATTTTAAATTTTTTATTTCGTCCTATTATCATATAATCACTTTAATACCTTAAAATTAATATTTATACACTTCAATTTATATTATTTATTATCATTATTTATATGTCCCCCTTTTATTATCATCATTAAGATATAACGCCATTTCCATCTTAATAAAGTATAATGCCCTTAGGTTGAACCCATGGATTGGTGAGATGGCGTTTGCCTTAAACTAATTAATTATTCTTTAATTGATTACTGCAAATGCAATCGTCTAAGTTAATAATACTTATTAAATTCTCTGTTTTATCCCCATTTGAAATTGTCTAAGTTAATATATATATATATATATTTTTTATTCTTCTTGTTGTTCTACCCTCATTTGGAAAATTAATTATACAATTGTTAATTAATTATGCTAGATAAATGTATAATTATTAAAGTTAAAGTATTAAAGTGAATATATAATAAGAAGGCACGAGTAAAAAATTAGGGACGATAAATAATAAGGATATTTTTGTCAAAATTAGAGGCGATTTTAGAAATTTAAAAGGCGGTAAATAGCAACCCAGAACCCATTTAATCAGTATTACTCATAAATAGGCCTGTCAAAATGCTACCAATTAACCCACTCTAACCCGCTAAACAGATTAACCCATTACAACCCATTTAATTACAAAATTGTATATTAGAATGTCAAAAAAAATATTTTTTCGTGCAAATGAGTATTCAATATATTAATTTGAGTTTAACTTAACTCATTTATTATACAATTGACAGGCTTTACTTAACTCATTTATTATATAATAAGTTAAACTCATTATAACTTGTTAATTATTAAAACTCAACTCATTTTAACTCATTTAACTCGTATTGACATGCTTACTCATAAAGAGCAGAAATTACTAGTACGACTAGAATTGACCAAATACATCAATTACTACCTATAACTAACAATGATTATATGCCGAGGAACTAAAAAACCCAAGATACTAGTTACCTGCATATTATTACTCATTCTATCAAGCGTTTTTGGAAGTGTCAGCATGTGCAAAAATGTTCATCCAAAAATTAATCGTACAGGTGGACTAATATATTTAATCGACACAACTGGTCGCGTTTCATCGCCGGCACAAAGAGAGATGCAGCCGAGGTCACAGTGTGATCAAATACACATTAGATAGCAACTGCACATTTGATTTAACTAGTCACGAGAATATTACAACAGTCGCGAATAGGGTTAAACCCCTTAGTTATGTGTCAATGAGGCTCAACAGAAGAAAAGGTGGTAATGTCAAATACTGTGATGATCTACAGCATTGAGCATACATATCACCAATAACAGCAGAACGTATATCCTCCCCAGGCAACCCTTCACCACCAAGCTTAACATTGACATAAAACCAACAGGAAAACAATGTAAACCCTACCGTGTTAGTAGATGTTACGTACCACCTGCCCGTTTTTACACATACCGTGTTCCTGAAAAGATATCCAGGGGGGAATACAAAAAAACCAAATAACCGTTCTTAACCTATGAACTTACTTTTCTACCACTTTAAATGAAGCTATATTTCAAAATTAGGATGGGTGAGATGAGATGTCATGTCAATCCCAAGCACTGGCAACCCCAGGCCCGTATCCTCCTCCACCATACCCGCCAGAAACAACATATCCTCCACCATAACCGCCAGCATACCCACCCGAAGATCCATAGCCACTATTCATGTTAACCCCACCATAAAAATCTGAGCCACCCCGATTAAAACCAGAGTCCCTTCGGAAATCACGACCACCAAACCGACCTCCAGTTACACCACGACGATTCTTCCCATGTGAAGAACGAGCTGCATAGCGAACAAGCCAAGCAGGTACTTCTTGATTTGCTTCTTGCATCAGCTCCGCTAATGACCTTGCCATTGAGGAATTGTTGTCGTTAAAGAAGGCAGTTGCTAAGCCCGATTTTCCAGCTCGCCCTGTTCGTCCAATACGATGGACATAATCATCAATGTCGTTTGGAAGGTCAAAGTTGACCACATGTGCAACGTGAGGAATATCGAGACCACGTGCTGCTACATCTGTTGCAACTAAAATTGGGGTGTTTCCACTTTTAAATGACCTCAGAGCCTGTTCTCGTTCCTGCGGAAATTTCAAGATGAACAGATGATCATTTGTTGTGCCTCTTGCTCTGAAATATACTTGCAGTTTAGGCCAAAGATTTGAAGAAGACATGTTGAAGACAAAACGAATGAAAATAAATGGATAATGCATAATACATAGGAAAGACGGAGAGAAATTGAAAAGTTAGAGAACCTAGTACACTGCTTCAACACTTCATCATCAAAAGTGAGAGGTCAATCCATGACACATGACTCAACATCATAGAAAATTCAACGATTGTATATGGTGGACAACACCTGCCTACTACTCCAAAGCTACTAGCACTACAGTTATCAAACAAATATCAGTAGTTGTAATAGATCATAGCTTAAGTGAAATTACAATAAACCGAGGCTTCAGAACTTTCCAAGTCAACCTCACGAGGTTTCAGACATTATACTAAACTGGAAGAGATTTCAGATTTTGTTACACCAAACCCACTAGCAATTTAGCACTAGGAAGTCACCCACTCACTTAATGAAATCTTGCTCATGTCGCGTTATTTCATTTTCAGATTATAATTACCCTTCACAAAATGTGGAGAAAGAATCTGAAGGGAACACTTTTCTTCTCATGCCAAAACCACATTTCCGTAACCATGAGTTAGGTAAGGAGAACCAAAGGCATAGAGTTTAGTGTAGGGTATAACAAACTGAGACTTTATATGAGAGGTAAATTCAAATCCTAGAGCCGCAGGGCTGGGTCTACTAAGTATAAACTAAAACCTGATTTAAGTTACGCATATCGAACTTCGACTGAATGACAAATGGGAAATCATTGAAATTTGGAATAAATGTGCAAGTAACAACTGGTGTTGGATCATAATAACTCTTTACCTCTTGTAGGGGCTGTCATATTCATGTCAACTTCAAATGCAATATTTTCTAAAATGAGCCAGGCAATTCCAATAAAACTTGACAAATGAAAGGGATCCACCAGGAATAAGGATATGATTCAAGTCAATTGACGATCAGCAACTTCAATACAGCCCAAAATCCTATCTACATACAAATCATCTCAAGTCAAACATGGTGGGGTTATTTGAATAAAGAAATTTACCAAAAATGCTCCATGATAAGTTGATGGTGCACTGCTAACAAGTCACCAAGTCAGAACTAGAGACCATTGAGAATAATTGCTTAACCATTTATTTTTTTAATCAGTCAACTTTGGTTACAGTGCTCTACTAGAGATTGGACTTTCCGGAATATTGCACAAACTAACCAGTAACTACTTGGGATACAACAGGAATCAAACTGCTATACTTACTAAGAAAATATAAACGATATATGGAAATGCCAAAGGTCTTCATTTCGAAAGTTGAATAAAGAAATGAAAGCACCACTAAATACAAAAAACGAAAAATTCTCGGCACACTGCATTTCATCCACAAGTGAACAACAAAGGTCCGTTTTTCGTAGAACTACAAGTCGCAGACATTAGCATAACTGAATGGAGTTCACACCCATTTTAATTTGATATGGATAGAATCGCCATGATTCCTCTTTAGGTACTACAAAAACCTACACAATTAGCCAAGGTGATCGAAATCAAAGCATACGGAAATTGATGTGAACATTTTCAAAGACGTTTCACTTTGAGACAAATGTTAAGTATGACCACTGCTGGGTTGTTGGTGAGTTGGGCTAGCTTGCCGGCTTGGCCCCACTCGAAACAGACTGACGAGCAAAGCCAAACTCCATTTCATACCCATTAAGTTTGGCCAGCTGATACGCGCATGGGCGTAGTCTGCAGGCTGGAGTGCTGGACCATATAGAATTAATAACGTATATGTATGTGCATATATATATATATATGTATATATATACATTTATTTATTGATTGATTTATTGATTTATTAATAACTACTAATTTATCGGGGGTGGAGGAGGTGGTGGTGGGTGTTGATGTTGGTTTTCATATGGTGGAGAGATGCAGCTGTGTGGGTGTTGCGATGAAGGCATGATTTGTTGGAGCATGGAGTAGGTCTGCGGTATGACGGTATCGTGATATTGAAAGGGTTAAGGAGCAGATGGGCAGTTGCAGTAGTAGGCTTTATGAATGGGTTGGATCCATTGGGGCCATTTAAGATTGGACCTAAAAAGGTTGTCACTCCTCGCAAAAATTCCACTTGACTCGTCAAATTGGACTTGATCAGTAATTGCCTGCAAAACAAATTGATAAACAGAAGTGGGCCGAGTTGACCATCTCGAGTTCAATGAAGCTCAACTGTTGAGCTGGCTCAGACCGGTTCATATACAGCCCTAAATTTGTCATACTCAACAAGGATATACACTTAGGAAATCATGAAACAAGATATACATGGGATGGATGAAACAAAAATGTTTATTAAGGGGGTAAACATAGAGAATATTGTAAAAATCATCAATAAATAAACCAGCAATGTGATACTTAAAAAGTGTACAAAACATTCAAGACTACAAAAATTTACCTGTTGTGTTCTATCACCATGAATAGTAGTAGCAGGAAAACCGTTTGAGCATAACCAATATTCCAGTGAATCTGCTCCTTTTTTTGTCTCCACGAAAACTAAAGTAAGGGCTTGCTGCAGAAATCACCAAACCCAGTGTCACAAAAAGCACAAATATAGATCATAAGTGGCCACTTGAGGGGTGGAGTATAAACTTTCCGCCATGTGGTGTGTGGTTACTTAGATTTTTAAATTGTGCATGTGGTATGTCTAGGGGGAGAGGGGGGTTTTGTGGAGCATAAACTTTCTGACTGAACAAAAACACAAAAAATGTGTGGCAAGAAACATGCCTTTAAGCTAGTTGTACACTTGCCATAGTCCTATTGTAAGATTGCACATGGTAACCATGTCAGAGGAATCATGTATAAAAAGGCAAGCAGTACCATTCATTACAAACATTTCACTTCCACTTAAATAACTGTTGAAACATGCATCATAAGATATTTGTTGTCCTCCGTATACCATTAATAGTAATACCAGTAGTTCAATAAGAGTAGTTCCAAACAACACCCAGATGATAAAGACTGACAAGATATGCTTGTTTTCTACACATAATCTTCTTTTCGGCCTCACCCCAATCCCTTCAGACCCCACGTAGATGGAAATGAACATAGCACAAACTGCCCTACTCACCCTCAAACCCACTTCCTTACAGATAGAATCTTACTTGGGGCTGCTTTAGAGGTGTATCAAGATAGAAATAGAGAAAACAGGACATGGCTTTTGAATGATATTCCTTATAGTTAACCAGAAGGCTTAGAGATAAACACACTAACAACACTTATCTACAATATTACCTTGCCATGAGTGCCATTTGCCCTTTGCGCATGAAGGAGGTCCATGAGGTGGCTTCTCTTGTCACTCTCCTGAACAAATTCTACTCGCTGGAGAATGAGATCAGTACTTGAGCCAACTCTTCCAACAGCCAGAAATATATAGTGGGAAAGGAAATCACATGCCAATCTCTGCATATCAAGCAAATGTTGCAAACATATAAGACAGTAGCTGAAACAACCACAGTTTATTAAATACATCAGCGAAAAGTGCTAACTGCAACCATTATGCAGTCTCGTTAAAAGGAAAAGGAGAAACAAAGGCAGCAAATTGCAACTGTGTAAGTTGTTCTCATGGGGTTGCAAGAAGTGTGTGTCAGTGTGTGGCTCTTCTGTATTTTTTATTTTCCCTTTTTATTTTCTTTTAATTTTCTTTGTGAGGGTAGAGAGGGACAGGGGCAAGGGATGAAAAAGCATCTAAAGTCAACTAAAGTGGGTTTATTATCTATTTCTTCGATTGTATGTTGCAAAGTAAAGTCTACAAGATTTTGGCAATAAAAAGATGTAAACAACAAGAGTTGAACCCATAACGTCTATAATTCTATTTAGACGAAGGGACCTTTACCACTTGAATGAACAACTCACTATTGTAGTTAGCACAATTAATGTACTGGTCCAATAAATTAGTGCACACTTCCTGTATTTTACTTTTAGTTTTTTCCAGAATCATGTCGCTTCAACGTGCGTCCAGCCCAGGACCTCAAGAGATTATGGCATGCATGAAAGTTAGGATGGAAATATCAACTTACACAAACATGTCATGTGAAGTAACAACAATAACTTTAATCATCAACGGCATTGAGAAGTATAAACAATTCTCCCTCCATCGCAAAAAAATAGTCTCCCCAACTGAGGTGTATGCTAATGATTGGTTGGAAGTACCAAGGACCTGTGGGGCTTGTTAACTAACCGATGACAGATTGCATTGCACAGAGAATTAAGAGGTTAAAATGATTTTGTGGTGTGAATTGCATTACTCGTATAAAATAGCAAAACACTTGCTTCCACCATATTCAAAAAGGGTGAAAATGAACTCCATAAATAGCTCAATCTAATATATTAGAATAGCATAGGCCAGTTGTACGCCACAAGAGTGATGTACTGGGCTGACCTTGAACATGTATATCTCCCCCAGAGAACGCCAAACATTTGATTTTTTAAAATCAAGCAGAATGATAATGTACGGTGAGAACTTCATAAACAAAATACAAACCTGGATCTCCTTTGGAAAAGTTGCACTGAATAGCATTGTCTGTCTTGCACCTGGTGCAGGCATATCCATTTGTTGCACAATTTTCCTAATTTGAGGTTCAAAACCCATATCCAGCATTCGGTCAGCCTCATCCAATGCCAAGTACCTGATCAGCTGCAGTGAGACGCGTGCTCTTTCTAGCAAATCTACTAACCGCCCAGGAGTAGCAACAAGTATGTCAACCCCTTTCTCTAGTTCTCGGAGCTGACAAATAACACACCATCAGTTGATACCAATAAATCCTCTACTAAACAAAAAGGTATAAAAGAAAGAAAATGATAGATTAAAAAAACTAAGAATCATGAACACCTTGCGTGCATATGCATTGGTCAACCATATGTTTCTATGTAAAAGAAGATTAAGCAGAAACAAGAAACAGTTTCTCTATAATAATACTAGAGATATTTCAATACCTTAGCTCGACTGAAAGCAGCAGTTGACCCACTTAGTTGGGTGGGCGCATGAATCTTTATTCGCCATTCTGTTAGTTTGCCGGATCATCTCATGATCCACACTCAACCATATCCTTCGTTTTTATTGTTGTCCCACATAGTTGTGGTCTTTGCTGTACTCTCATTTCTTATCCAGGCAACTTTACCATATATTATGAATTCTATCTTTCATAATTTTCCGAGATATCAATCTTAGCATTTTTATTTCAGCTATACTCCTTTTGTTAGCATGTTTTTAGTTGCATAATATCATGTTCAACAAAGTAGGGCACATCTAATGGTTGTCCAATAGAACTTTCCTTTCAAAATCATGTGTTTACTTACTATGTAACATTCTAGATGCACTTCTCCACTTCACTCGACCTTATTTTATTCTATCACTAACATCATCTCCTACCTTTCCATCTTTATTATCTATCCTAGTTACTTTATTCTACTCTCTAAACATGTAAAAGCCATTTACCTATTCGTATCCTGCCCATGCTGCAGCTACAAGTTGCTAAACAAAGCTTATCTACACTGTATCTTACAGGGTACAATAGAAATTGTTACCACCAAAGCAATAAGTTAAAGTGCTAGGAAAAAATAGAAAAGAGAGGGAGTTCCATTGCAAGCATGTATGCAACAAATGTGCAGTTGTTATCATCAAGGAGCGATAGCTCTTTTGTTACCACTCCACTTCTCCCAAGTCCAAACGGGAAGGTGAGGACTCGCGCCTCGTTAAAGGAATTTAATATATGCAATTCTGATCTTAAAATCTTTCCAAAAAAAATGTACAATTGTTTATGGTTGAAATACAATTATCAGAAGTTGAGAACCAGAAAAACTTGGATTGCAACATTAAGAATAAGACAGCAATGAAATAAAATTCCACATGATGCATACTTGGTGGAAAGATACATCAAGTAAAACAAGCAATTGAATTGACTCTGAAGGAATACCTGTAGGTTGATGGGTGCACCACCATATGCAACAACAACTTTAACTCCAGTTTGATAAGCAAATTTTCTAGCTTCTTCATGTATCTGCATACCCGGTAATCGAGTATCATTCAATACATACCAGAATGATCAAAGATATTAGTCAAAACAACTTCATAAACTCAGCATCAGAAACACACCTGGCAAGATAGCTCCCTTGTGGGAGAGAGGATAAGAGCAAGTGGACATGCCGTACGTGGCATGCGTGGTCCTCTCTGTGAAATCTGGCCTTTCATAATTCCACTGATAATTGGGAAGCAGAAAGCAGCCGTCTTGCCAGACCCAGTCTGGGCACATGCCATCAAGTCCCGGCCCGCTAGGGAGATTGGTATGGCATGCCGCTGCACAGGCGTTGGCTTCACATACTTGCACCTTCGAATGTTAAGATTTAATGCTTCTCCCAAGTCAATATCCGCAAAAGTATTTACTGGAGGTGGTACGTTTTCCCCACTAGTCTCCACGGGAATATCTTCATAGGCCTCAAAATTAATCCCGGTGTTCTCCTGTTCATCAAATCCTTGTACTAGGTCATCATCATCTTCAAATGGATTAACTTCACGCTCCCTCCCACGGTCCCAAGCACCACTCCTGTTGTTCCAACCACCGCTACCCAATCCAACACCTCCACCACGTCCACCACCAGTATACCCGGACCTAAACTCATTCCTAGGAGCAGCCCAACGATTCGCGCCGCCAACAGAAGCATTACCAGAAGTCGTACCGGTACTCGCCGGAGCCGGAGCCGGAGGATCAGCGACAGATGGCCGATTACGGAGATGTGGAGGAACGTACGCAGGCCGACCAGCAGCCGACCTATCAGCTGCATTATTATTCTCCCACGCAGTAGGCATAGTCAAATACACAAGAATCTCACCTACCTAAAGCAAGCCAAAATCTCCCCCCTCACGCCCTATAACACCCCCTCAATATCCAAAAAATATTTCTCAAAACAACTATTCGGAAATTCAATCCAAACCTTAAAAAAATTTCGTCACCATCAATACAAATTCAAACACAAACAATTCACTTTTCCTCTCTACTTCTTTTCAATTCGCCCACCAGAAAAACCTCCTACCGAAAAGCACGTCAAATATTCCACATGAAATCATCATTAATTGCACAAATCAAAATATCAAAGCTAAATTACAAAATGCAACCACTAGCATGGAGAATGAACGAAATGCAACAGCATTGCATTTCCGAACATCATAACTAAACTTTGTGAATCATTTGAAAATTACAATATGTATATATATAATTAAAAAAAAAACATGTATAATTACGTAGAGAGAGCGGTAGATATACCGTAAAATTGAGAGATGAATACGAGACGACGAAGTAGAAACCCTAATTAAGGATGGGGTCTGTGTTTCCTGCGCGATCTGAGGAAGGGGGGAAATGTATGCCTGAAAATATCTTACGTCTTGGATGTATCTCTCTCTATCTCTATCTCTAATCTCTGATAATAATCTGCTTGTGTTTGTGTGTATCTCTATCTCTATCTCTCTCTAAAGAAGGGGAGGGAGGAAGAAGAAGAAGAAGAAGAAGAAAGAGCAGTTTGTTGTTGTGTCTAGAAAGAAGTCCTTTTCCACAATGAGTCTCCCGGGATTCAAACGAAAGACAGGGATGCGAAAATTATGAAAAATGAAGAGAAAAATTATAGGCAAAATTATTTATATGTCAAATCTTCGGGGGGGCGGGGAGGTCCGTCCGTCCGTACGTGAATTATATACAATGCGGCTGTGGCTCAAAATGCACCCACCCCCATTGTTTGTCAAGAACTAACCACCCTCCACCTCACGCACCACAAACAAATTATTCACGCTTGGGTGGGAGGGAGGGGAACATCCCCAATTCCAAAATGAATCCTTCACGTCCTTTACAAACATAAATGTGATTTCTTAAAAATACCACCTATTATATGTTACTAGTTAATACTCGTGCCGGCATTTTCGAAATTTTTAATACTACTTAATGTCTGTGCCCGAGCCCGAGAGCACGATGTGGCTCATAAATGTCCTTCACGTCGTGCCCTCGGGCACAAAGCCGTTACGCCCCAAAAAAGGTATTAAATCGAACTATGTATTTTTTCCAAAGTTAATTTAAATTTAGATAAATTTACATAATAATTATAAATGCTAATTATC
>JAOWAN010000054.1:526123-541188 GCA_028566635.1 Lobelia cardinalis | reverse complement strand
ATCTAATCTAATGATCAATAATGGTTCCTATAGTTCCTATATAGGATTGGTTCTCATTTGAGCACCTTCCTATATATGAGTTTAAGGCGTTACATACATTTCATATAAGGATTAGTTAATATCCCCACTAGTTGTAGGAGGTTAACAATATCCCCATTTTTACTTTTCTAAAATATTCTCACTTTTTAATTTTTAATATTTATTTGGAGGGGTAAAAATATCAAAACTTTGTATAGAAAAATGTGCTTGATAATTAATTATCATCTCAATCATTGCCCTAATCAATGTTCCAATCATTGGATATGTACTTTTCACATGCATTAAATACAAGCACATTTTTTTATATACGGTTTTGACATTTTTACCCCTCCAAATAAATATAAAAAATTAAAAAGTGAGGGCATTTTGGAAAAATAAAAATGAAAACATTGCTAAACTCCTACAACTAATGGAAATATTAGTTAAACCTTATATATATATCTTAAGTACTCTAACTCTAAACTCTAAATTAACATTAATCACAATCTTTTAACATACCTAAATATAGCTAGCCTAAATTAATATATATGAGACCTAAATAATGCCTTAAACTCATATAAATAAATTAATTCTAATTAATCATATATATAATCTTAATCCTTTAGCCCTAAAGTACCTTTTAAGCCTAATTATATATAATATTAATTATTATATATATGAAAGGAATTAGTTAATATCTCCACCAGTTGTAGAAGATTAGCAATATCTCAATTTTTTGACTTTTTCAAAATGCCTTCACTGTGTAATTTTTAATATTTTTTTGAAGGGATAAAAATGTCAAAATCATGTATAGAAAAATGTGCTTGATAATTAATGATTATCTCAATTATTACTCTAATCAATGTTCCAATCATTGCATATATACTTTTTACATTCATTAAATACAAAAATATTTTTCTATACATGATTTTGATATTTTTATCCCTCCAAATAAATATTAAAAATTAAAAAATGAAGGCATTTTAAAAAAGTAAAAATGGGGGCATTGATAACCTCCTACAACTAGCGGGGATAATAACTAATCCCTATATATATATATATATATATATATAGAAAAGTGATCAGGTACAAATCACAAATATCGTACAAATGTGCGAACCGTTGTATCTTCGTTAATTTTGTTGTATCTTAATTCTTTTGTTGTATTTTAGTAAGACCTCGTTGTATATATTTAATTACATTTTTGTTGTATCTTCGCATTTTAGTTAGTTTGTTGTATATTTACGAACATGTTATATCTTAGTATATTTTTGTTGTATCTGAGTTGATTTTCTTAAAAATATTCTTGTTTTGGATCATTATTTTACAAAATACAGACATATAACTAACATACAACAAACATGTATTAAGATACAACTGGTTCGTACAATTTGTACGAAAAAGTGATTTATAGTAGAATAAACCCCTGTATGTGTGTATTATGATTCTACTAATTCATATAAATCAACCAGCAGAGGCTAGCTTATTGCATCAATTGGGAGCCAATTCATCACAACTTTACTTTTATGCTTTATCCATATTTATTATATTGTAGTGTGTTTCATCCTCGTATATGTACATTCGTTTGTGTGTATGTGTGAATATAAAAGTGACCGGATAAATAATTGTAAAATTGAAAAATTCACACATTATAATAAAAAAATGCACATCACATTTTCCATGTAATGGATCATAATGTTTTGTGTACTATTTCGTGTTAAACATCAAAAGCAAAATCATCGAGTTTCATGAAGCCTTTAAACTATATGCTCAATGCGTAAGCATTTATAAAGTATTAAGTATATGTAATGAGTATAAAATACCATTTGAATGGTGAGTTTTTGATTTAATAATTAATAACTTTTATTTTATAATAATTAAAATAAAAAATAAGAAAAAGATAAACAAAAAATACTGAAACTAATGAGGGAGAAAAAATTAAAATTAAAATAGAAGCCTTCGTTACTAAACAAGTCCCAAAATTTGCGACCTTCTCGATGGATTTAGATCCTCTATGGCACATTGTGTGCCATAGTGTCGCCCCACCACAATGTGAGTGGTGACACACACTATGGCACACAATGTGCCATAAGAAATTCGGACTCCTTTTGGATGCTTTAAACTAAACGCATGTCATATAATTATACAAACTACAAACTTAGGATGTCAGATCACCATCATGAGATCATTCAACATGTAACTTCTCTGAAGATTTTGGCCTGGCATAATATATTACTATGATTCATCCTGTATAAATATATGTACACATTGAAAAATATCAATTGAAATCACATAACGATCACATTTACAAAAATATATTGAAAAATGAAGGCTTCACTTGGGAGTGGAGTTATTCCCACTTTGTTTGAAAAACTGTTTAAAAATATAGGTTGCGTTCTTCCGGTGATTTTCACCCTGATTTTTAAATTTTTGATTTTTCTCTCTCATTGGTCCCACACTTTTTCTCTCTATCTCTCTCTTACTTTTTACTATAATCATCACAAAAACACAAAAATTAAATTAATAAATCACACATCCAAACGCATCCATAATTTTTCTTTTTATTACATACTCTATTTATATATCCGTATATTCCACCTTTATGTCCTATCAAACTTTTCATAGCGAATGATAAAAAATTTTGAATTTTTTCCATCGCTAAATCATGTATTCAAATTCAAGTTTTGAATATGTTATACTTCCTACTTCCCAGGTTGGCTAAACAATATAAATGGTACAACTCGAACCAATCCGAAGAACCGTTAGTTAGTTAATGCTCCATTAAAAATGAGTATCGGTGAAACAATCGGTATATTGAGTGTTTAGACATTTTTTCGTTAAAAAAAATTATTTTCTTTAAAAATATATATAAATATTATAAATTACGTAAATAATCTATAGTATAAATTAGCTTTTTTTTCACTATTCATTTAACTATTTCTCGATGGGACATCACTCAATGCTCACTATTCATCCAACTATTTTTCGATGGGACACCACTCAATTACTCAATGTAAAAGTACAAATCATATTGACATGTGATTTAATATTTGTAAATATCAAATATTATTTGATAATTATACATTTAAAATTAATTATTATCTTTAATTATGAATAGTAAATATTTATTTTCTAAATTTTTTTATTACATAAAATTTTTATTTAATTAAAAAAATGATAAAATCACGTGTCCTTGAACACGGACTTACACTAGTATTAATATAAATATAAAAAATAGGCGCTCCTACTCTAGGCCTCTATATAATTTGCATTTTGGTGAAAAGTCACGAAAGAAGAGAAAAGATGGACAAGATTGCAAATTTGTGGGGTTTCATTTTCCTATTCTTCCACTCATTTCATTTGAAATAATTTTTTAAAATTTGCTCCTCAAAAAAAGAAAAAAAAGGTTGTGGTACTGATCGAAGAAAAGGAGAAGCAGAGGGTTTTCACCTTCACCCGCTCTCCCCATTGGTTTCTCCACCACCGCTCCCTCCCACCCCTCTCGTCACTCACTTCAAAGCTATAGCAAAATTACTCAAATCTCCATCAGAAAAGCACCCCAGAAGAATAAAGAAAGAAGAAATCTTGCCGATTTCTTTCTTTATCCCCACCTCTAGAAAATGAGCCTCGATCCAGTTCCGGCGAGCACGCATGGCAACGTTGACGAACAAATTACGCAGCTCATGCAGTGCAAACCTTTATCCGAGCAAGAGGTTCTAATTTCCTCCATTTCTTGGCGAAATTTCGATCCCGATTCGATGGGTTAATTGTTAGGGCGTCAAATTCAATTATTTAGGGTTTCGACGCGATCTGATTCATGTTGGATTTGCTAATTTAGTCAGATCTGCTCCGAATTGCATCAATTGTAGCGAATTTTGAATCTTTATATTCTTTTACATTCAATTTCGATTTATTTACTCGTACACTACTGGACCCTTCTTGCCATATCAGAAATTGAAACATAAGAAAATGATTTCTATCATTTGACTCATGTTCATGTATTTAAGTATGCATTTTGCTATTTTGGTTTCTGGATCTTTCATTGCTTTGTGAAAGATTTCATTATTACATAGACACTTGTTTTTGGGGACTAAACAAGTTAACTATTTTGGGTCCTCCCATGATTATGTTTTTTAGCAGCCAAACTGATGCTTTACAGAAGTTTTACTTGGTCTGGAAGCGCTGTGCATGACAGGGTTAGAATGGACAATGACATTACGCGTTTCATGTACGGATGTACTTGAGCTAATTTGGTCTTAAATGATACTAGTACACAACGTACACATGAATTAACAACCATTAGTTTTAGGTCTGCATTTGGTTGCCATACCAATCTAGACTGGTAGATATGCCTTTGTCTATTCATATTCTCAAGAGAGCTTGAGATTAGACTTTGGAGCAAGATTGGCAAATGGGTCTGGAAAGAAAGAGGCTAGGCTCCTCTTTTTGGCTGTATAAAAAACTAGTGTAAGCCCGTGCCCGTGGACATGGTGTTGCTTTCGAAATATTAATTAATTGAGAGAATCAAGAGAAAGCTTGAGATAGAAAATCCTCTCCTTACCTTAAAAATCACACACTAAAAACATGCTAAACAAGACACACTCACAGTTTTTGATTTTAAATTTACTAAATATAATTAATTTAAATTGATTTAATTATATTGATTATAATTTTTTTAGAAATTTAATTATTATATACTTTTGCATTTTTCTTTTAAATGTTGATACACATACATACACATACCACATACCCACACCCTCTCTCACACACTCACACCAACCTGACACACATACCCTGTCATCTCCTTTGCTACTATTCATAGAACTGTAGCAAAGGCTGATGCCATTTATAATATAGATGTGTGTGCGCGTGTGCCAGTGTTTATGTATTACACGATCAGAATTAAATGTCAGTAACGGCATCCATCTTTAACAAATAATCCTTTCTTAAATTTCAATAATCTTACTTGTAGTTTTCAATTCCATGTATATTTTTTATGTTGCAGTAGTACTATATGTTTTTCCATGACTAATAAAATGCCTTCCTCTTTGGAAAGTAAGGATTGTACCAAAGATCAACAGCAATTTATATCTTAAATTTGAAATTTGATTCGCTTTCTGGAACAAACGAAAATCAGAAGTAGGATATATTTTTCTTTTTCAAGTATACTGGACAGTGGAGGTATATTTTTAAATTCTACATTTACTTCCCCATATCATAATTTAACCCGATTCAAAGAAAAATAAAAGAACTATTTAGTAGCTTTAAAGATATTCAGTTTTGATCTTCTACTATCAAATTAGTATCCAATATCCATGACTCATCCTTCTCAGATTCTGCCATGTGCCTCCAACTTCTTTGTCCTTTCTCACTAAGACTAAGATTGGCTGCGGTTTTTTCGTATTCATTTGGTGGTTTCCGTTTTTCTCTCTCATTGGCCCCACTTCTCTCTCTTTCACTTTTTAATTTAATCATCATCCAAACCACGAAAAAGATAACCTACAGGTGACCACTAACCTCTAGAAATCTCATTTATCATGTATGGGATTGAGATTCATTTTCATGTATGTCATTGCTGGATATATTTGGTGCAGTATCTAGTATGGACAACGGAGACATTGGATTGTGTACTCATTCCTTGTTGGAGTATATGTGCAGTGTGCTTGATTGACTTTTAACGTTTCATTTTTCGTTTTGTTGTAACACTCAGATCAAAGAGTAGTTATTTCTATCAGACAGGTATATATTCTCCATTCAGTTCAGGATAAAACATCTCTGCTCTCTGGTACTCTAGAATGCCCATCATTGGTGTATGATAGTAAACGATTAGAGTGATTTATTCATGAAGAAGCTTGGCAGATTCTGATGGGATTACTCCTGCACACATCTTGCCAAGATAATTTGTTATCTGTCAGGGACCTTTTCCAGAGTCACGAATTTTTATAGTGCTTTAAAAAAAAATCAAATGTTAAGCCCTGTTTTCCTAAATGAGAGTCCATATTTTAGGAACGATGTCTCAAAACAAATGTCCTTTTTTAGTAAAGTTATTGAATTCACACTTGCCTAACATGTATCATTGTCTACTTGCAATGAGATGGTGGTACCACTAAGTTTGAATTTGTATTTGTGCTACTATTAATTCATATGTCCTTCACTTTCTTAATTTCTGCGAGAAACTCAAAATAGATACTGATTTAGGATGGAGGTTGTATTATCTACTCTTAGTTATTCAGTAATATACGTGGCAGTAAGTTTGTGATTGCTGATTGCTAAGGATTTAGATTTTTACAAAGGTTTTCCAATGGCATATTGTATTTTAATGTAGGTTAGAGGCTTATGTGAGAAGGCTAAGGAGATTCTGATGGAGGAGAGTAATGTGCAGGTATGATACTTTCCCTTTTAATTTTGGCCTGGCTGTTGTCTAAAGTTCGAGCCTATTTGTTATATTTCTAGCTAGTCTTGTCTGAAGTAATGGATCAATTTACATGGTTCAACTAGCAAAAAGTACTCACGGTTAAAGAGACAATTCTCATTTCATTAAGTGTCTTTCTCTCGTTCTCCCCCAGATCTTGTGGCTTAATTCTTCAGTTTACTTTGTTGTCCTTGTGAGTTAGTGATTGTTCATGTAACTTTAGATATCTGGCTTGGGGTATGAGACGGTTGATGGTATGTCCTGTGTCAAACTTTCTAACGAAACAAAATGTTGTGAAGCATAATTACATTAGGGAGCTTGGTTTGCATCTAGCGCTATAAATTTTCTCACTAGCTGGTTGAAGGTTGGTTATTTTGCCTCCTCTTGTTATTATAAAAAGAAAGGTGGTGCTGTAATGTTTCTTTGGAGATAATTTATTTCTGGAGCAGGCAACATATTGGAAGTTCCCCACAGAAAAGTTCAGCACCAGCGTTATCTAGGCCTTGGATAATGTTCTTGGATGGTCTAGTTTCGTATTTACCGGAAACAAGTAATTTATGTGTGTGCAAGATGCTGATGGACAATAACTAGCTTTCAAAAGTGAGAGTGAGACACAAACAGAGTATATTTCTGTCAATGAAGCTGTGGACAATAACTAGCTTTCAAAACTCTGGTTGGCAGTGTATACTGTCTTCTTTTCTTGAATCCGTAAAATTTTATTCATCAAAATAAAATAAAATTGTGTGCTGTCTTCTTTTGCATTAAAGTGCCATTTAATGGTGGTATTAGTTTTTTATTAATTTTTTTTTTCTTAAGATTTAGTATTTTTCGAATAAGGCTCTCTCTCCGGATGTGTGGACTACGTGTATAAGAGGCAGATTCATGGATCATGATCACCTATTTTTGCATTACCCTGTTGCTTGGAATCTTTGGTATTGTTTGTTCGAGGTACAGGGAGAGGTCTGGATTACTCCCAGGACGCTCCAGGATATTTGCATGATGAGAGGGTCTGGTTTTGGATGTTAGAAGATGTTCACATTCTGTGGGACTGTGCTGTTTTTAGTTTCCTCCGGAACATCTGGACTGAGAGAAATGCTCGTATCTTTAGGAGTTAAGTGTTGCAGACCCCTCTTTTGTGGGAGAGAATTTCCTTCCAGCACTTGGGGTGCGGAGCTTGAGAACTTTTTCGAGGATCGTTCGTTGCAGACTTAGCAAGGAGACTGCAGTTATTTTTTTTTGACACTGACTGCAGTTTTTTTTTTTTTTTTTTTTGCTTTTCTGTTTTTTTGGTTTCTCTTTTTAGAGATTTGTAGCTTCTTTAGGCTTTACCTCTCTCTCTGCTTTTGTTTTTAACGGATCTCTCACCCGCTTTTTTCTGTATTCATTTACTGACTTCTAATAATATTTCTTCTTTTATTAAAAAGTGATAATAACTACATGCATTATATGTCATTTGTCTTTGTTTTTCTCCCTTGCAGCCAGTAAAAAGTCCTGTGACAATATGCGGTGATATTCATGGTCAGTTTCATGATCTTGCAGAGCTTTTTCGAATTGGAGGGAAGGTACATGTTCTTTTTTATTACTTATCCTCGTTTAAACAAGAAAATGATGATTGTTATGTAGGAATCTGTTTCTATACAGTGGCGATAAATCTCCCTCAAGGAAGAACAGAACGCGTAGGGGTCATTGTAATTATTGCTATAGATTTAGGTCTTATGCATTAAGCATGTGTATGAAAATAAATAGAAAAGAATATGAAGGCCCTATGAGGGGAGTCAGTAGTACAACTTTTTAAATCTTGGAAAAAATTTAACTGGTGATGATATCGTATTAGCTTGTTTCCCAAATATTGTGAGGTTCAGCTTTTGCTTCATTTGCTTGTATGTTTTTATTACGTAGATTCGTAGAAGGAGAAATATGAAAACGAAGAGAATGGAACTCCTCATCTCAAGCCTTCATGTGACAGTTTTGAGTTATATGCCATGCCAAAGTCCATTGGATGTCTGGCATTGGCTTGTTGAGGGTCAAGGTCGTTTGCCGTGGGACGATTGTGTAGTGTGCCATTTGGATTGCAGCATAACCATGATTTTTTAGCTAGTTACATATCTGGCTTCTATTTATTTATTTTACTATGAATAGGTTATTCTAATTCTTTTTTCTTTTTTGATAGTGCCCAGACACAAATTATTTGTTCATGGGGGATTATGTTGATCGGGGCTATTATTCAGTCGAAACAGTAACAGTAAGTTTAGTAGCTACTATGCTCTTCTTGGACTTTGGGACCTCTATGAACCATGATGATTAATTTAGCTGGGTTGTTTCTAGTGTCAGTGTCACTATTAGTTGATGGTATTGGGCCTTGCATGAACTCTGGAAAGGCATTAGTGTTGGATTGAGGTACTGTCACCTGTTGTTTTGACACTTGTCCATTTGCCTTTGCAGCTTTTAGTGGCCCTTAAAGTGCGGTATCCTCAACGTATAACTATCTTAAGAGGAAACCATGAGAGCCGTCAGGTATATTCTGCTGCACTATTATATCTTAGATCATGCTATGCCTCTTTAACATCCTGCTTGTGCCCACCTTTCTTGTATCACCCAGGATGTGTTTGAGTTGAAATTATAGCATTAGTAGGAGCCGGATGATAGCTATAGTTAATTATCGTCAGAAGTTTTATATTGATCAGATGATTGTTTGACCCCTTCCATTACAGGTTTAGGTCGCTTTTTATTTGCTTTGACAAATTTTTCTCACATGTTTATAGGCTTCAAGGTTATCACTGAAGTGTCTTATTTTTGTGTGTTGCAGATCACTCAAGTTTATGGATTCTATGATGAATGTTTAAGAAAGTGAGTTCGTTATTCTTCATACATCTACAAGTCTGAGTTTTCATGTCATTGGTCTCCTGCTCTTGGTACTTATTTGAAGTAAAAGTTCATCAATAATTGGTTTACATCTAATTCTTATATCTTACAACATTGGAGTGGGATATAGTGTAGCGCATAGTCACACATTGTGCATTGCAGATGCATAAATATAACAACTTTCATGTTTATGATGCCTTTGGTCATTTGGTGTAATGGATCTATTGCTTGTATAAAATTTTGTTCGTTATATTTTCTTACGATCCAGTAGACAATTATAGCTCTTTCCAAATGCAAGGTTTATATGAGAGATGGAAAGTTTATTTTGCTTTTACCTCCTTCCATTGTATGGTAGTTGATTGGAGGAGAGGCTTAGAAGGAGTGTGAGTTGCTTGTGGTGAGTCTTAAGTTACACACGATGAAGCAAAAAAGACAATCCAGGCTAGGGAGAGCAGATAATATAGCTGTTGCAGGGAAAGAGAGATTTTCTTTTGGCTCCAAATTAGATTGGAATTTGGAGCTGCAAAGACTTGCAAAGGCCATGCTATGCACTTCAAAGAGGGATCTGAAAACCATCTCTATTGCTTGTGTAGAGGTCACGTGGAGCACACTAAAAGAAGTGTTTATCGATATTGTAGTCAAATGATTGTACCAAAACATTTCTCTTGGCTGGTGGTCTCAGGGAGGATCTTCCTATATCTGAAGTGGGAAGAAGCTCACAGATGTCCTAGGTAAGGACCAAATTGGTGAAGATGTAACTTCCTGCACCATGCTACCAAGGATATACTCATTTCAAATTGAAGAGGTTGCCTACTAGAGCCTATGACAAATTTATTAATTATTATGATGTTTCTGATTCAATGTAAAAGAAGGAAACACCAGTAACAAAATATTTTGAGGATAATGCCAACCATGTCTGTCAGCAGTAAAGATGCTATGTTGCTGCTCCGGTATAGTATAATGTACATCCATCAGTGGCCTTAAGTTGTCATTCACTCTCCATTCTGGTTCCCTTGCCCTTTATTAGTAGATTGTTGAGCAGAAACCTAACTAGGAGTCCACTTCAATTGTAGCATTCGGGATGTTCTTCCTCCTGGCAATCTGTACCTTGTTACAATAATCCATTGATGTCCTTAGTAGATGGAGGATAGTGGGTAATGGAGCTCAATTACTCTTTTGCCAAACAAGCTGGGACACACCCAAATGAGATCTATGATTGAGATAGATGATCAAACATAAAGACCACGGGCAATTTCTGTAGCAGAGACTGGTGGGTAGCTAGCTTATGATATATAGATAACTTGCCCACAATCTACTGGTGGGTAAGCACTTATGTTATAGATTGAGCAATGTACATCCAAACTTTTTCTTTTGGGAATTTAACGTCACATCCTTGGGTTTAATAACCTTACACTTGAGGTGCTGATTCATCGACCATATCTAGGCTCTTTACAACAAAATTTATATTAACGTTCAGCCCCTCGTCACCAATCAGTTCTTCTAGATGCAGGAAAGATAAATCTAAAGCAGTTGAGGCATTCCTGGCCAAGCCCAAGCAGGAGACGATAAGTAACAACCTTCTCGCCTTTTTGCAAAATGGCATCAATTAAGAATGCAATTTCCTGTTTTCTTAAAATTTTCTATTGTTAAGTGCTGTATCTGTCCTTGCAGCCTCTTTGGAGGTGCATTGGTGCTTTATCTTAATAGAAAGTTTGTGCTTCTTTATCTGTGTATTTGCTTTTATTCTCTATGCATTTCCTTGCACGTCTGTACTGATAAACTGTGGCTTCCTTTTACAGATATGGTAATGCCAATGTGTGGAAGACGTTTACTGATCTATTCGACTATTTTCCACTTACAGCATTGGTTGGTGATATAACTTAAATTTCCTAATATTTTTTAGCACCTCAAAATGATTTGTAGTTTCTACGTCAAGGCCCATGAAAGAGAATTTGTTGCACGCTTGTCAAAAGTGGACATGCACATTAGAGTTTCTTTGTTTTTGGTTATTGGAAGGAGACAAAGTAGGAACATGTGGGTATTGTGCACAGCCGAAGAAAATCCATAGATGCCTTCCATTGGGGTTAGTTACCTTGGATGCTTGCCTGCGCCAGTGGTAACTTGAATGTGACTACTGGTGTTAGTTCCTCCCATAATCATAATCATCACTATGACAAGAAACTAACTCATTATTAGTGTGATAGTTAAGGCTTAACACAAATGGTGTAATTAGTTAAACAACTGATGCTTTAATTATCAGTTTGAACTGTTTTTTGGTTCTGATATTCTTTTGGTTTTCATAATTCTCCAGGTTGAGTCGGAAATATTTTGTCTCCATGGTGGATTGTCCCCTTCAATTGAAACTCTTGATAATATACGCAATTTTGATCGTGTTCAAGAAGTTCCGCATGAGGGCCCCATGTGTGATCTTTTATGGTCTGACCCTGATGATCGTTGTGGTTGGGGTATCTCGCCCCGAGGTGCTGGATATACCTTTGGTCAAGTATATTTCTTCCACCTCCTTACTTTCCTGGATGTCATTGTTGGGTCACTTGCATAATACTTTGTTCATTTGCTTGTTGACAGGACATATCGGAGCAGTTCAATCATACCAACAACTTAAAGCTTATTGCTAGAGCACATCAGCTGGTCATGGAGGGCTTTAACTGGGGTCATGTAACTACTTTGCTAAGCTCTGCTGTTTTTTCATAATCATTTTGGATCAGGAAAAATATTTTCTTAGTGATTGTGCAATTGCTTCTAACAGGAGCAAAAGGTTGTTACAATATTCAGTGCTCCTAATTATTGTTACCGTTGTGGAAATATGGCGTCCATCCTGGAAGTTGATGACTGCAAAGGCCACACTTTCATTCAGGTCCTCCCTTTTCCCTACCGCACGCTTATAATTCTGTAGAAGTACAATGTCAATCCCCTAAAATTGTCTCTACTATGGGCATGTCATCTGCAGCAGATTGAGAACTTGGCATTTTTAAATTTGAGTTTTCAAAATGCTACATTTTGGAGCTTTTTAAAATGCCATAATATTGACAAAAAACAGAGGTTTATACGTTTGTTATTCTAGATAGATCAATATTGAATGCCAACTTGACTGGCACTTGCAGTTTGAACCAGCTCCCAGAAGAGGAGAGCCAGATGTAACCCGAAGGACGCCAGATTACTTCCTATAATGTAGCTGTAGAGTTTGTGTCAGCTGGCGTGTCTGTTAGCTGCTTTATGCATGTAAAATGGGGAGAAGGGAAGCATGAGACGGGAATAGTGCTCCCCCTGATTCCGTCGATATCCAGATACTGTAAGGAGTCATTGCAAACAGGCGGCAGAATTGGTGATGCATCAGGCGCTGCATGTATACCATCCCACCCAGAAGCGTGTCATCCTTGTTTTTTTCCCCTCCCTTTAATTTTTTTTTTGCCTTCCTATTTTCAATCTGTGATTTCTTTTTATTTAGGAATATAAATTTTTGGTGGGGGGTTCTGTAGAGGAAAGACATCTACCTTTTTTTTTTTTTTTGTCTTCTGATTGGTGCATTGTTTTTTGATTTTTTCCCCCTGTAGTTGTAAGAACTACTTTTGTTTATTTCGTTCAAACTTTAATTGAATATGGATATTATCTCTTTTTTGGTCGTGGCTGAGTAAAGTAGGCTGTCTTCCATTGTGATTGCACACAAGTTTTTTCCCTTTTTTTGATGGCATGCATAAACACAAAAGAGAGATTCAAAGAATATGTGATATGCGTAGGATAGCCTTTTGTGTTTTAAGGGCAACTGATGAAGATCACTGAAGAAATCAATACTTCAAAATCAAGCACCCACTACTTTCCATCACCAAGCACACTTTTCAGTATGTTACCTAGACCTGGCTAGGAGGGTTTGATACGGGTGCGGATCTAACACTCGGATCCTTTAAAATTACAAAAATTTACACAAAATGTAGTGTAAAATAGTTACATTCATATTCACATTCATACCCATGTCTACTGTCTAAGGCTGTAAATGGATCTTAAATAGACGAATTAGCCTAAATTCAGATTCATTTAGCTTAATTCATGATGGATTCGAAATTTATCCAACTAACCTTCGAATTATTTAAAATGTAATCCAAATTCAAATCTATTCGGAGCTGAATTTCGGATTAACGGACGAATTAATCCATCTATAATATATATTATAATCATTATATAAATTTTACAAGAAATAAATATTTGAAATCATCAATTTAATAAAAATATTATAAACATAATTTACAGATGATCATTTGGTAAATATCGATGTAACATTACTACAAAAATAGCAATTTGCTACGGCTAGGGGTGGAAATCGGACGGAACGGATCGAAAATAACATTTTCGGAAAATTTTCGGAAATCAAAATTAGTTTCCGATTTCCGTTTCGAAAATTTCGGAATGCAAAAATTGATTTTGATTTTTGAAAATTTCGGAACTATTGAAATTTCGGAATTTCCAAATTCCGAAATTTTGAAATTTTCGAAAAGTTCATAAATCCAAAAATTTGGAACTTTCCAAAAATTTCGAATTTTGAAATATTTTTTCTTTAAACAAGTGATCCTTATTTATGACATTTTACTACGCGGTGCTACTCCTTTACAACGATTCACCTTTACATTCTTCAACAAATTAAATACTTTCAAATCAAGATGTTCTTTCAAAAAAAATCTTTAAGAAAAAAGTAGAAAGAAAATATAAAAATAATGAAAATCAAAGTGCACAACAAATTTTGAATTGAATACTATTGTCAGAACATAAAGTTATAATATAATCCCAAAATTATGAAAAAATAATGTTATAAAAAGGAACACTAAAAATTATGATAACTATGTGTGCTTTTTGCCTAGTCATGTTTGCATTTAATTAAGTTATTTATCTATAGACCTAAGTTTGTCTCATTTAGGATGAAATTAATTTAAAAATTAAAATAAATTGTATTCTTTTTGAAAATAAGTTGGAAATTTTTTGGAAATAAACTAGAAAGTTTTCGACAATAAGTCGATTTTTTCAATATAAATTGGATTATTTGGAAATATATCGGAATATGTTAAGAAATTATTCGAAAATAAATTGGAATATTTTTGGATCGAAAATCAGAAATTTCGATAATTTTAAATCTAATTCTGATTCCGACCCGAAAAAAATCGAAAAAATCGAAATTCGAAATTTTGGAAGTCGGAAAGAAAATAATCATTCCAAAATCCAAAATTTTCGGATCGAAATCGGCGAAAATCGAAAATTCCGTTCCGATTTCCACCCCTAGCTACGACAGATATAGTGGCAGAAACCATGAGTCGCTAATTAGCGACGAAAATCGTCGCTATTGTGGTAGACGCCGTCGCTGTTTGATCAGCGGTCAGTCAATGAAAAGTCTTGAAGGAATTGCGACGGATTTTGTCGCAAATCATTAGTTCTACCGTCGCAAGTTTTAAGTTCCTTCGCTAAATTTGGTGGGGGGATTTGGCAGGAATTCGACGCCAAACTTAGCGACGGACTCCGTCGCAACGAAAGTAGATTTCGTCGCAAAGTTTTTTATGTTAGCGATGGATTCCGTCGCAATAGTTTTAGCAAATCGAAACAATTTAGCTAACCACCGACCACCCGTATCTCTCTCTCTCTCTCTCTCTCTCTCTCTCTCTCTCTCTCTCTCTCTCTCTCTCTCTCTCTCTCTCTCATAAAACTCAAATGTTTCTCTCTATACATCTAAACCTTTTATGATGATAAACTTAATTTTTCCCAAATTTTCCAATTC
>JAOWAN010000054.1:490200-501625 GCA_028566635.1 Lobelia cardinalis | reverse complement strand
CTCTCTCTCTCTCTCTCTCTCTCTCTCTCTCTCTCTCTCTCTCTCTCTCTCTCTCTCGCACACACACACACACACACTCATTGACGAGCATATGCAAACACACGCACAAACTCACATTAGTGTAAGTACACTCGACTCGTTTACAGTAATACACCATTATCAAGAAAAACACTTTTCTTTTTACCACTTTGATTGACATTCTTTGACCAGGACTAAATCAATGTATATATACGTTGAGAATCATTTTAACGCACAAGGCTTTACTAGATTACTCATTATAATCATGAATGAGATTCAGAGCAGGTTGGCTAACCAACTATGACAATTCCCGTCTTTAGGCATCTATAAGTGGCTATTCTTTTACTCCTACATATATCCGTAACAAATGTATCCATCAATCTCCTTTTAGATTAGCGCACAATTAGTAAGAACAAAAAGACCGACCTTACATCATATGGAAGTAGCATACTAAAACTTAGGGTGCGTTTGAATGTAGAGTTTTTTAATATGTTTTATTTTTGTTCGTGTTTGTTTTGTGTTGGTTTTGGTTTTGTAAAAGTTTTACAATTTTATCCTTTAAATTTGAAAAAATTACATGATAGTGATGAAGAGAGAAAGAGAGAGATGATGATAGTTGTGATTTGATGTGATGTTTGATAGGATATAAAGGTGATATAGGGGTATGTAAAAATAATAGGTAGAGAGATAAAACTTGTGTTTAAAAAACTTGTATTTTTGATTTGTTTTTCAAATAATGTATAAAAAATTGGACGAGTGAACACACCCTCATTTTCTTTTGTGTTGTACCATCACCATGAAGAGTGGATTTCATCATGGAAAAAGCGAAATTCCTAACTTTCCATCCAAACATGAACCCCAACTTTCAGTACTAAAGTTTTAACTTCAAATTGTCACTACTTTCCTTGAGAGATATCCATATCCTTTTCTGATTTTTATGTCATGACATGCATGTTGAACTATGACCAGATATTTAGTAAGAAATTAACTGCACCTGGTATAGAAAATTTGAAGTCTTAACTAATAGACATAAAATTAAAGCTATACAAAACATGATTACTAGAAAACATATATAGCATTGTCTATCAAAAAGTTTCCCCCAGTACACAAGAGATTCTGGAATACAAAAGATTAGGAAAATATATGTTATACCACTATTAACTTGGTAAGAAAAGACAAAGCACCAAACCTAACTTTAGAAGTTTGCAGGTCCAAGTCAAAATGGACATCTGTTCCAGTCCTCGCCCACAGATCAGCCCTCCAAAAGGACCAGCATCTGGCGACTAAAATCCGTCTCAAACTTCAAAATAAACCAAGCCATATGAACCCCTTATTGCTGAATCTTTAAGACGGGAAAGGCAATCACATCTCGGATACTGGCAGAGTTTGTGAGAAGCATCACAAGCCTATCGATTCCAAGTCCCTGAAAATGAAGCCTCCATTAGGGGTCATTTTTTCCCCTCCTTAAGAAAGAGAATGTCGAAATAACTAGCTCGAGAACACAGTAAGATTATATATTATTCTCTAAATAAATTTAAGAAAAACCAGCAGTTAAAAAGAGTACCATTCCTGAAGCAGGGGGCATCCCGTATTCCAACGCTGTCAGGAAGTCTTCGTCAAGGGTCACCTCATAGGAGTCATCATCGCTTTTCTTTTCCTTTTCTTCTTCATTTGATTTTTCTGAAACTGCTTCCACCCTCTTCCGATTATGCTGCCTAACTTGCTCTTCCAAGCGTCCTCTCTGCCATGCCATGTTTCATGGATTTGACAATTGTTATTATGTTTGTAAATAAAAACCTAGCAACTCTAATTTTTCACGGTGCGTTTTCAGCTGCAAAACAACAGAAAATTGAAGATCCTGAAAACTTTGGAAAGTCAGGAGGGTGTCCATTGAGAAGATATGCAAAGCACCACTCGCTCATAAGCAAGCCGAGAACAATTGTTACTGGTTTGCAATTTAGACAAAATTTCAACTAACCAAAGGAAAAGGTGTGAAAGAATTTTGCTGATCAGATGACAAGCACGTAAAAACTGACAACAAACCAGAACTTCAAGTTGTAACTAGTCTATACCTTCCAACTGAGCCCTTCATGACTTAATAATACCATAAAGCTGAAAATTTCTTCGGTTTGATATGATTAGTTAGAGGTAAGACTGGATATTAAATGTAAAGCAATACCAAGTTCAAATATTGTGCCAGATCATACCTGATCCAAAGGATCAGTTAGTTCAGAGAATGCATTTCCAAGTTCACGGCCACATATAAAGAGTTCAAATCTCTCTGTCAATCCTGCGATTCTGAACAAAGATACCAAAAACTTTCAGATGGAACAAAAGAGTAAAGATAAAATGTATTGTTTTACTCATATATTATTCCCTCATTAGTATGCATGTCTCCAGTAATTTAGTCATCAGCCAAACATACTAGACAGAAGCACAGAGCACAAAAGGCACAGTTGTCATTAAACCCATCTGTATCAAGATTTTCTCAATAGCACTAGTGCTGTAGGAGTACAAGTAAGAAATGTATTCAATATGTGTACTCCAACTCCAAGTTATATGAATTTAGTTTACAAGTCTTCAGAATAACCAACTCTTAGAAGATTTTATGTACCTTCTGTGAGGCTTTGCCAGAGGAGATATCTCAACGGGATAGTCCAAAACAAATGTGGGCTGTATTAGTGTTGGTTCTACCACCATCTCAAAAACCTGCAGGAATGAAATGAAGCGAATCAATTTTGTAACATCAGAAGCCTGAGAACTTGAAGCGGAAAATTGCTCTAAAGTATGCTTTAACAAAAAGAAGCATGTAACTATAACTTCGAACCTAGTTGCCTCCAGCTGGAATATCAATAGATAATTAAACAGGCATTTAACATGTACAGAAAACAAAAGAGAAAATTCTCAGAAATATGTTTGAAAAAAAAGGAGCTTAACCTCATTAAGCACACGGCCAACGGAGGGGCATGCTTCAATTAAATGTTTGTCTTGATTATTTGGACCCATATTGAGCACCCTGAGTGTAGCTTCCTTAGCAGCATCTAGATCACTTTCAAACTCGCTGAAATCAATCCCAGTAGCTTCTTTCACTAGATTGTGCATTGTTTCCCTCCTCCAAGGTCTCTCCAGACAAATTTCTACACCCTAGAAGCAAACCAGCAATTTTAACAATAAAGCAAAACCCAGAAATAGAAATTAATGTCAGATTTCATGATAAGATCATCTATCTGAGATGCATGAACCAACATTGAGGGCCAACAGAATGAACAATTTTGATACTACGGATCATTAGGGTTTAGAAAACTTATGATGTCGCCCCCCACCCTTGGAAAGAAAAGGTAATGGAAAAAAAAAAATGCAACAAGAACAAGAATAAACAAACACAAAAGAACTTGCATCTCATACCTGATAGTCAACAGTAAGTTTTCCACAAACTGCAAGAGCACATTGGCTTACGATTTCCTCAGCCATGTTCATCATGCTTTGGTAGTCAGAATATGCTTCATATATCTGGACAAAGGTATGAGTGAGGCTAATTGCAGTATCATCAACATAGAAAGTAGTTTGTGAAAAAAAAAATTGTCTTGTTTCGCAATTAATAGTATGGTTAAGTGGAGAGAAAATTGTATTGTGTCAAATCAAAAAATGAAGATGAGCATTACCTCTATAGTGGTGAATTCCGGATTATGACGAGTAGAAATGCCTTCATTTCTGAATATTCGGCCAATCTCATAAACTTTCTCAAATCCCCCAACCTGCATTTGGAGTTTGAGGTCTCCTTAAGGACTCAAATTTTGGAAGGCATTACCATTGACACTTGCAGGAAATTTATTGATTATAATCCATAAAAATGAAACCAGAAAAGAGAATTGCTTCAACAGAGACGGGTTCCGAAACAACAGTGGAAGGATAGGTTTTGATCTTTAAACACCATAGTTCAAAAGGCGGGAGGCGAGTGAGAGATGCTTTTTTCATGCGAAACGGGAGGCGAGCAAGGTGATAATGAAGGGGAAACTTTAAGAATATAGATTTACACATATAATATACTATAACGAACCTCACAAAACATGTTTAAAATGATAGTAAAGCTTGAAATTAAGGTCACCTATAGTACCAATAACACAAATTTTAATATCCAAACATACAGTTCCAACACAAAAGAAACGCTTAATTAAAACTTTGAGTAATAAAATAACTAATCATGCAAGAAAGTGAAACTATAGTTATTGACAACACCAAACTTAGCTAGAAACTCATTGCGTTTGAAAAAACTTGTGAATTATGCTTCAAAGGCACCAGAACCAAGACAGCCTATTCCAGTTAGATGTAACTAGACTTGTCTTGAATTTGACCTAGGGCTAACTCGAATCTGAGATTTTCTGACAAGTTAGCACAAATATGACTGAGAGGAGCACCTCGCGCCCGAGGCAGGCTTGAGGCATCCGAGGCGAGTGCCCTGCCCAAAAAGGCTAGCATCAGCCCACATGCACACTCTGGAAACAAAAATGAATTCAAATAACCATTTCTTTAGTGTATTTGTTCGCGGAAACTCGAGAAGGGTGATGGGTGACTAAAAGGCTGTTGATTATGGCTTGAGTGAGAGAGAGATGGGAGGGGAGGAGAGGAGAGAGGTAATCGCCAGAAAGGAACAACGGTTGCACATTTTAAAGCATATTGGTTGAAAAGATTCGAATCAACCAGGGAGAACAAAACTAATAATAGTAAACGAAAACAAAATTATCAGCTATGGAGCAACAAGTGTGAACTTGCTACTACCTTGTTAACGCCACCCATTACTAACAAACAACGACGAGGACAAGTGGAGGGATTTATCCACAACCATGAGAAGCACATCATGTGTAAAAGACATACCAAGATAACTACTTATATCTACTTGTAATATAATACAAAAACCAATGTTAAATTTGAAAACCTCACCAGCATTCTCTTTAAATGGAGCTCCGTTGCAATTCTCAAATAAAGATCCCTTCCGAGAGAGTTATGGTGTGTAATGAATGGTCTAGCTTCCGCTCCACCAGCTGCTCCCTAGTACAACATACCAATTAAGACTCAAAATATACGACCAAACCTTCAACCTTTCAACTACCAGATGTTACTCATTCACATTAAAAGAAGAATAGTATCAACCCTTATGCCTTTAAAGTATCATATGATCTAATACCACTTACTTTATACTCCAACGCTGGTCTTGAAAGGACTATATTCAGTAATATATTTGCACTAATCCTGGATATGTGCAGTTTGCTAGTTCAAATCTACAATCTACCAAGCAATATTGTCACGACCTTTACGTAAGCTTTCACATGTATATAGCAAGAAGTATATTTTAATCCAAACCATATACTAGCTCAGTGTCCAGATTCATGTCCATCTGTTGTATTAATGTTATGATTTCCACCAAGTAAATAAAAACCAGCATTTCCACCCAGAATAATGTAGTATGACTATTAGACTACAAACCTGTAGAACTGGTGTTTCAACTTCAATAAAGCCCATAGATTCAACCGTCTTGCGTATCTCTGAGACAATCTACAGAAAGGATGCACTCATAAGCACACCAATATTTAGGCATTTAAGCACATACACACACACACACTGCAAGATTAAGAACAAGAGCAGTTTACGAGATGAATGCAGCTGCTACAAACTTTTATGTATAAAACATGCAGACATATGGACTAGGAAGACAAAATTTAGTTTTTATAAGGTTAAATAGTTTTTGAAATGCTTCATTGAAGTTGTACAATTTAAGTTCCCCATCGAGGGTGCCAGGGTACACTATAGGTCTGGCCCTAGGTAGTCAAGCGGATACTTTGCCATCTTAATTCCAAGTCCCTGTGGACGTCACAGATAATACTGAACGGACATACATGGCTTCCATTGGGTGAGAGGACCATGTAGTGTGTTGCACTACCATTTCGAAACCAAAGGGGTTTTGGGTAATGGGATCCTCATTTTTTAACTTTAAGGTGATTTTCCCATAATACCTCTGTCATAAAGTGGTTTGCAGCAATTTTGACGTAATCCAAAATGAATGTCATTTGTCTCTTGCTAACCTTAGAAATTTATCTTCGGGGTTTACTTTGTTTACTCCTTAGGTTAGAATCCATGATAGGGTATGCTTTCCGGGTTTGTTTTTGGGAAAATATGTAGCATGAGGAAGCTAATATCCCAGGCTCTTTCTGCTGACAGCATGATTCTCCATAGTTCTAACTTCATCATCAGGAAGATGGAACTATTATACAGTTGTAAGAATATTTATGATAAAGTGTTAACTTTCAGAAGATCCCCTCCTTCAACCCCCCCCCCCCAAAAAAATATATATATCTCACACACACAACGCAAAAGCACCCAGACATGCACACTCCCACACGCATTACTCTCGGACCCATCCAAGAACCAACCACAGGCACGAAGCCCCATGCACGGTGCACCTGCCCCATCCCAATATCTTGATCAACACCAAGTTCCTAGAATGTAACCGAGTTTGAGGGGTATGTAACTAAAAAATAAAAAAACATGCGATAATGGGAATGGGCCTGGGAAAGTAGTAACATACCCAAGCAAGCGTACACCTATTTTTTTTTTTCGTGTTATGCGTAAATCATTTGCTTATTCACAAACAACAAACATTTAAAAGACGAGTCAAGATTCGGTCATAAAAAGCTAGAAATTTCGAAAGAAATGTATTTTTACCTGAATGTCCCTGTCAGATTGAAAAGCAACTTACTGAGAATAGTATTGTTGGTTAGAGTAACTGAGAATAATTATGAATGAATCAAGTCATGTAGAGAATAACTATAACAATAAAATTACTATTACATCATAACTTTAAGTTGGACACACCTTTGCTCTTTTGCGGAATGTATCAGCTACCTCTGGATTGGCAATCATATCTACATATCTAAAAAGAAAAATAAGATTGCATTCAGTCCAGCAGTAGCCCGATCTAGAAACCACAACACACGCATAGAACCACAAATTGCAAATTCTAATGACAACATATTTCTGGGGAAAACGGGAGAGAGGGGAACCTAGTCTAAGAGAATATGGCAAAAGCTTACTTGAGGATTGCAAAAGAATGAATTTAACAAACTGACAATTTATGACACGAGTAAGGCTAATAAAGACACAGACTTGTATTACAAGGTACACGTGCTGACTGCTGAGACATCCTTGTAAAACAAAAGGATTGATTGAGGGCTACCAAAAGGGTAAACGCATTCCACTCTCAACATAATTCGACAGCTAGGAAAATTTCAGGATAAAATTAATTTTGTCTTTAAATGTACACTTTAGCCTGTTAATCACAAGTACCAACACCACAGTTCAGCCAAAGTGTTCAGGAAACATTTTTCTAAGTCTCTCCCTGTTGCATCTGGGGCAAGTCATACCAAATGGAAGCCAATGCTTTAAAAATTTTAAAAAACAAACATAAAATAACAATGTCATCTGTGATGTCAGATCTAAACCTGAGCATGCATTAAGTTATAAAAGCAATTTTTATTTAGTAACTGGGAATAAAGCACTAGAACATTCAACTGACTATTGAACAGGATAGTGGACAGAGTAAGTACATGGAGGAGAGAGATTAGAAACTACAAAATTGGCTAGTGTGTAAATACTGGGAATGAATGATTGTATATAGATGTAACAGCTTTGTTGTTCGAGCCTCTGGCCTTCGGTCTGCGGCCTTCTGGTGTATTTTGAGATTGTTTTGATAAGATATTGACTAACTACCCCATCCCAGTACAAAATTTAACAAAATGGATAATTTAACATGATATGTCAGGATCAACAAGAGGCTCCATCAAAAATTGATAAGTGATGACTATCATCCTTGCTTGTCGCTTCAGGTTAAGTCCTTATTGTTGTTGCTGTTGTTGTAGTCTACGGACACTCTATCGTTGTGTTAGTCAAGGAGGAATAGGAGTCAGAGAGAGGGGGATGAGAAATAAAACATAAAGATGCATACGGCATTTAAGTAAAAAACCTAAACTACATCACTTAACAATGAATGAATTAGGAATTCAAACTGGAGGACCACAGTAAGATCTGTATGAGATTCAAAGACTTTCTGGAATCACATATACCAGGAAAATATAAAGCAAATCAACTGTTTCAGATTCTTCTTACAACAGTAACACACTTTCACCATCAAGAAAGTTGGCTAAAAAATTACCGTTGACGATAACGCTTATCCACATCCGTTAGACCATGATATTTGTCAGGCAGTGGAAGTAAGGATTTGGTAAGAACTGAAAATGAATTCACACAAACAGAAAGCTCTCCTGAAACATGAGGGGAAAATGATCTTATAAGATGTTTCGGATACTCCCAACAAAAAATTACAGGCAAATAAAAAGATATAAAGCTAGGTAGTCCATAGTATAGTACCACTTAAAAATACTTTTTAAGTCCAAATCGTAATAAAATATAACGGCCATGCAAACCACTAAAACTTTCAAGAAGCCAATTATCTTTGAAGGTTGGAAAAGTGATCAATGTCATATCTACTTATTGGATAAAAAGATAGGCAAAAAAAGGTTTTAAAGCCCAGAACAGTTATTTCTTCTCTGTTATAGATTACCTTCCGTCCTTCCAAAATAACTACTCCCTCCATTCTGCACAGTAAGTCCACTATTCCATTTTGGGATGTTTCATTGAAAGAGTCCACTATCAAAAATTAAGCTATCAATATTTGTTTTTTCCCCAAATTTTTTCTGTGGTAATGGAAACATGATTGTTTATCATATATTGTAGAAGAAAAGACATAATTTTAGTATAATTTGTAAAAGATATAAAGTGCTAAAAGCACAAAATAAAAAGCTTGACTTCAAACATGGACTCTTTGAACGGAATGGACGGAGTAAATACTAACAACAAACAATGTAAAAAAGAATTTGTAACAAATTTATTGAGATCACTGTGGCGCTTGCCTTTCTCTGTGCGCTTTATTGAGCCACTTGCTCCCAGTATATCACCTATATCAACTAGTGCCTTCAACTGCTCAAATTGGTCATCTACAAGCCTTTCCTTCTCACAGTAAAGCTAAAACCAGAATAATCATCAGAGTATATGTTATTTGAACAACCTTGAAAAAATATTCAACAACTTGAAATCTTGAACGAAACCGGTCTATGTAAATTAACCAAATAGAGTTATAGTTTCTGTATGAAACTGATCATTCTGATAAGTCAGTATTTCCAATTTACATGATCTACCATGAAAGTGTACCAATCCCATGAATCCACATGCATGATACATCTATGGTCCTATGGAAGAACCCCAATTATATATATACATATATACACATATATAGAAGCAGAATCTGAGATAGTGAAACAAACAAAACCTCACTACTATACATCATTAGCCCACAAGCTTTAAATCTTTGCTTTTTCTACTAGTGTTGCAACATCGTGTGGCCCCAAATCTCAATCTTTAAGTGGGTTTGGGAAAAAGAATTTGAAATTCATTATCCACAGATCCATGCATAGACATGGTTTCTTTATCTAGTTCCAAAAACGAAGACAATGAATAACAAAATAAATAAAGCAAATGAGATGTGTACTCAGTAGACCTGGATAGTCCCGGAGTCATCTCTCAAAGTTAAGAAAGCAAGCTTGCCAAAAGCTCTACGAGCCACAATTCTCCCTGATATCGATACGCAGTCACTCTCGCTGTTTGATTCTTCACCATTGCTTAGATGCCTGTAAATCTCTTGTAACTGATTGGCAGAATGAGTCCGATCCCACTTGTAAGCGTAGGGTTCAAATCCTTTGCTCCTCAACTCTTCGACCTGGAGAAAAACTCAATTACTTTATCTGAAACATAATCTTTATATGCGCAGTTTACATACATAAGCACCGATGCTGACCCAAGTACGAAAAGGAGCATTTAAATATTATACAGTGGCTTCAATGGTCAATATATCTGCTTGCAGAAAAAACTACCATGGCCTCTCCCTGGGTAGGAAGGAGCCAGGAGTTTCTGACAAAAGTTTGATCGGAGGTATTAAGGGCGCCAAGTTCAAGAATGACAAGAATTTCTCAATAAAGAAGGGAAAATTCAACATCAATGTCATACTTATATTGCTGTTCTAAGACTACTACTAGAAGTATAATCTTTAGTAATCCTTGACTCCTTTCCATAAGAAAAGGGTGTCTGGTCCCCTTTACACTCAACATTCGATCTATCATTGTATCTGGGGCATATTATCTTGTAATTCTAACATATATACTTCTACGGCCCAAAGACTTCCCTCAAACTTTTCAAATGCCACTTATGTTATCAAAGCCACTAAAAATTGCTTCCTTGTTTGATCCCTTTCCATTGACACCTACCGAAAGATTCCTCCTGCAACTGTAGAGATAAAATAAAGAAGCTATGACCATACTCTCTTAATTTGCTGTTTCCTAAACAATTCTTATGATATGAGTAAATCATTAACATGTTATGCTCAAAGTGATGAAATACTTCTCATAGTTGTATTCAATGGTAGTTAGTAGTTGATGCAATCCTTTCACTTATATTTTTTTCCCTTGCAAATATTAGGGGTGGGTCATTCAAGATTATAAGTTCTTGATGCCCCTTCCAAACACTTTAATGGCAATACACAAGCCTTCTTATCCTGGGCTTGAAAACCATATTTGGACTTTGATTTTCGAATACGAATAAGCACCCAACTCACCAAAGATTAAAATGCATGCCCTGGAGAGAAAAAATAACGCAAGTAAAAGCAAAAATTCAATCTTAGGAAGTAGTAAAAAGACAGCCTTATCTCTACTAGAAGAAGAAATAGTAGACACAATGATCAGGTGGGTAAGAGTTTAAACCTTTTTGAGACGGATAGAGCGAATGGCGTCGCGGTCTGAAGTGTTAGAGGAGGATGCCGAAGTGGAAAGGGAATTTCGGTTCCTATTCCTATTCCTGTTCCTGTTCCTGCCAGCCGGGTTTTCAGGAGGAGCGGCGGCCGCGGTTGTGGGAGAAGTGGAACAGCAGCGGATATAGGTAAAGGAGAGGTGTGACTTTGAATGTGAGATTGTAATAGGGGGAGAGGGGAAGAAGAGGTGCTTGAGAGGGCGGGAGGACCTGCTTGACCACACCCTCAACGCCTCCATTTTTGCCTCTCTTTCTTTCTTTCCTTTCCTGTTTTCTTCTTATGCCTCCTCCTCTATCCCCTCTCTATCAAACACTTCGCCAGAGTTTTGTATTTTTACTGTTGCCACCCATCTCGGTAGGGCAACCGTACCAAAACCCCATTACCATTACCATTACCAAAATATCGGTAATTCAAAATTCATTATCATTGCCCTACCAAAATTTCGGTATTACCGAAATTCGGTATACCGAAATTTCGGTAGGGTAGAGATTGGTAATGGTA
>JAOWAN010000054.1:478498-490100 GCA_028566635.1 Lobelia cardinalis | reverse complement strand
ATTAGCGACCGCGGTCGCTAATAGAGACTAAGCCATAGCGACTGAGTCAGTCGCTATTCTCCAAGTCAGTCGCTATTTTGGAGAATAGCCTTTTTCTAGTAGTGGATGAATAATTGAACTAAATAAACAAATAGCCTTCTTACCCTCTCTCTCACCCTCGTCATCCTCTCTCCCTCTCTCAAATCCTCCATTGCAATCCCCAATCACTACCAAATTTTTCCTCCTACATTGCACGATTAATTCCACCTAAACTCAACCCAACCGCCATGAAAACAACCATATATAGCCACCGCCCCCCCTTTCTCCCTTCCTTCTCTTTGATTTGCAGCGATAGTGTAAGAGGGAGGAGTGGACGACGATGGATTGGTTGGATCGATGAAGCGGCGGAATGAGAAGGAGGGAGCGGCAGATGGGGAGACAAGGGGATGCCGGTGATAGTGGCTTGACGTATGTAATCGAGGGAAGGCCGGTGATAGTGATGGACGGCCTACGAGTGAGAGAGAGATAGACGGGACGGGAGAGAGGGAGAGGGAGGAGGGAGGCGAGAATGAGAGACATGAGGTAGGTATCTTTTTTAATTAGGTTAGTTAAATCTCTAAAATTAAGGGATTTAATTTGGTTAATTTTTATTTTTTTACTCTCATTCACTTGCTTAAGAGAGAATGTCTCACACTTACCCTAAAAAATACTTCTAGAAAGGAGAATCAGGGAGCTCCATATAAATGGCTGGACAAATTTTAAAAAATAGAAAGTGGCAAAATCCAAGGTATCAAATGCAACTTACAATTAATGAATGGACAAATTAATAAAAATAGAAAGTGGCAAAATCCAAGGTATCAAATGCAACTTGCAATTATATTGATATACTTGGGTGAAACTCGAATTTTCTGTAACAATTAGGGTTTCATCTTATATCACATAATTTTTATAAATAACACTTCCTACTAATTTACATAATTTTTATAAACGACGCATATCCTACTAATTATTAGTTTATAATTTAAACTTTAAAATTTTAGGATTAGAATTTAAAGGTTAGAACTGAGTTTTAGGAGTTCGGATCTTTTATTTTATTTGGTGTCCCATTCTATTTTCCATTTTTTTAAAAATCTCATTTCAACCATTTAAAAGATGATTTTTAAAATTTAGGATATGTGTCAATTTTTAAAAGTTATGAAATAAAAGATGAAACACCAAATAAAATAAAAAAACCAAATTCGTTTTAGAAGCATGAAATAAAAATTAATAAATCATTTGAAACAGAAGATTCGTATCAGGAGCGGATAAACTTAATAATCGGATCAGGAGTACGATATGTTGTGATATGGTATAATATGGCAGTGTGTATGATATGAGATGGAGTTAGATAAGTAAAAATGAGATTTATATTAAATAATCTATTTTGTCCTTAGATGTAAAAAGTTGAAAGTAATTTATAATATTTAAATGTGATGTAAAAAAATTAATATATTTATGATCAAACTTGATCATATTTACCGTATTACCACGTATTTTAAAATCACACTTGTAATTCGAACATAAGACTTTCACCGTAAAATGCTGCAGATATTGGGAGGTGATGCATTTACATCAGTATCCAGCATGCTTTCCCTGAATTAAAAAGTCAATGCCAAGTTGCCAACTACAAAAAGCAGTTTATTGGAAACTATTCAAACTAATTACACAACTTTAGCATTGCTGCGTAAGGTCACCTCCAACAAGTGAAAAAGTAAAGGGAGGGGAGGGGATGTGGTATCTACATTATAAATAAGAGTTGTAAGCTCCATTTTAAATAAGTTGTAAGCTCCATTTTAAATGAATAGTATTTTTTCCATGTTGTAATAGAGGACGTTTTAGTTTTGTGCATACTTATTTAGAAGTAATATATATTAACAAATTTATCCTTATTAAATAATCCCTCTTTATTAATGATAAAAAAAAGTAAATGTAATTAATGATCATGGGTAGTTGGGAAAATAGGAGGGTAAATTAGGAAAATATGAATAAAAGTAGTTTAGAAATTTTAAAAAGACAATTATTATGGAACAAATTTTAATTTTTAAAAGGTAATTTATTACGGAGCGGAGGGAGTAAATGAATAGGAGATTTGTGTTGGAGTGTGTATATATAAGAAAAAAAAATGTGTATATGTAGATGTGTAAGAGAAAGTGTAGATGTATAGGTGTGTAAGAGAAAGTATTTGGGATGGGAGAGGGTGTTGTTGGGGTATTTTTTTTTCTTTTTTAGTTTTTTTAAAGCATATTTTAATTTTTTCTTTTTACATTTATAAAATTTAAATATTTTTATTAGATGATTAATTTTAATTAATTTTTTTATTTAAAAATTCTGTTATTGTTCAATATTTTTAAAAATAACGCCATGTGCCTTCGGGCACGGACTTTTAGTAGTCTACAATAAATGGAGGGGTGAAGGAGGAGTAGTGGAGGAGGACAACTTTCGGGTTTTTGGGGAGAGGGAGGCCGCGGCTTGGGAATGAGGAGTAGTGAATTGGATCCAATTAAAATGTGCCAAGTGGTGTGTTTTATCTCAAAATTTATTTTATGAAATAAGATAATAATATTTATATTTATTTTATCTTATATAATTTATTTATACAATAAATAATTTTATTAAATTAATATTTATACATATTTTGATTATAATTAATATTTTATATTTTATCAATAGTTATTTTGAAACTAAAATTATATTTATTTAATTTTTTAATGTTATAATGTCATAATATCAATTTAAAAATAGAAAATGGAAAAAATTATTTAATTTTTGATAAAATTATTTATTTTAGATTTCTTATCTAAATATCAATCGTCGGATGCCAATTTTGGGAAAACTACACTCCAAATTCTTTTACACTTCGTAACAAATCAATTCATCTACAACTATAAGCGGATTTGGTTAAGCATATCTGACGTTTTAACAATAGTAAATAGTTTTATTTACATTTTAATTCATGTATCGAATTATCTATGTAAATGTATGTATTTATTTTATTTTATTTTATTACTAATATTTTTTAAATGTATTAATTTTTTTAAAATTATTAATAGATGTATTAATTTTTTATATTAAATAATTATTATTATCTAAATAATTATAAATAATTTTAATAAATTTAGAATAAAAATAATGTAACAATAAAATAATAAAGTGGGACAAAAAAATAGTAATACTTTTATTAAAGATGAATATAAATTTAAAGAAGAGATAATATAAAATAATATAAAAATTGATGTGATGAAGAGAGAAATGGATGTGAGATAAATAGTACTCCTTCCTTTATTAAAAGTCACCTGTCTCCTCGTAGTTCAGAGTGACGCCCTCCCTAGAGCCGCCGGATCCAATCCAGTGGCGCACAGCTTTGGCGGCGCACTTCCAAGCATCCTCGCTGGCATGCCATGTTTCACGGATTTGACAATTGTTTATTATGGTTTAAATAAAAACCTACCAACTAATTTTTCACAGTGGATTTTCAGCTGCAAAACAACAGAGAATTGACGATGCTATGCAGATGCGGAGCCATAAATATTTTGAGGTGCGGTAAAATTTTACAGAGGTTTGGGAACAGAATCTTTAAAAAACTTTCCGTTCATATTTATTTTATAACGACTACGAAAAATTGAGAATAAAACGACGTTTTGTTGTGAATATTTAATGTTTGTGTACAAATTTTCAAAAAAATAAATATAAAAGAACTAAGCTCGGTTTCGTCGAAAAAAGTAGATAAGACGAAGAAGACAAACGGAAGCGAAAAACCTTCATAATTTCCGACTACAATTGCTACTAATAAATAAATTTTCATTACGGGGGCGGCCGACCCCGCTTGCCCCCACCTAACTTCGCCCATGATGTTATGAGAACATTGGAACGTCGGGAGGAAAGTGTTCGTTTAGAAGACATGCAATGTATTGAGATATTTACACCAACCAACTTTCCTTTCTCCACCAACTAGAGAATAATCTAAAACAAGATATAATATTTCAGAATTCGATAGAATATTTAGAACTTGATAGAACGTTTTAGAACTTGAAAGAATATTTTAGAAGTATATAGGATGTTCTTAAAGTTGATAGAATGTTTTAGAAACTGATAGAAATATGGTCAATGTGTAAGTAGTAGAATATGAGAGAGTGGGAGATAAAATATGGAACGGCAATATATGTGCTGATGGTTGCGGTAGAAGATGAGCAGATGCAGCGAATCATATCTACTAAAAGACCAAAGGAAACGTGGGACGTCCTCAAGACTGCTTTTGCCAAGAAGAACGAGACGAAACTACAATGACCCAAAAATGAGTTGTTCTCAATCTCGCAACAAAACCTCACTGTAATCAATACTTTTCTAAAGTGAAATTTTTATTTGAAGAGATTTCGAAATTAGTTCCAGATAACAATATCAATGAGACAACATATTGGACATAATTTCTTACACAACATATTGGACATTATCTCATATTATTACAGGAAAAGAATATCAATGATAAAACACACTCAACCACAATACATGATTTACCAGGATCACAATATTTTAAATTAAGTCCATCATATTTTACTCGGGATGTGAAGCTCCTGTTGCAATTGGTCCCTTAATACTCGTCTCAGCAACTTATTTGAAGCTGTTCGAGGAAATTCTGGGACAATCTTGACAAAGCTCACCTGTTAACCAGAAAATAGACAAGTATAATTATAAACTTGTTAATTAAACTTTTTATCTAAGTTAGTACTGCTAGAACGGTTCACACCTTTATACTCCCTTAAATTGACCAATATGAAGAGGACGGTCTATTTTCAGGAATTCAATAATGGCACTAACCTTGAACAATGGATTAAGGTTTCTTTGGATGGCCTTAGAGAATTTAATCTTTAGGGAATCTGGTTGGCTGTCAGATCCTTCTTTTAGCACCACAAAGATAGCTAATTTCTCTGGACCACCAATAGCCGGTGCAGCACTAACTGCTGCTGTTTCCAAGACACTCTTATCCGCCAGTTCACAAACACGCTCAATTTCGATTGAACTTGTCTACAGACAACAAAAAAAAAATGTCAACAATTTAAAATTGTTAGTTCAGAAAACCAATTAAGGGAGCTACGTTGTGTGATCCAAATGGTTTGTACTTTTCATGTCTTGCTATATTTCCTAAGTTAGAGAAACATACTAGGTCCATTTACAATTGAATACCATAACAATGAGAGGACATCAGTGCAAAATAAGATACCTTTATGCCTCCAAGGTTCATGGTGTCATCAGCTCTGCCTTGTACGATATAATAACCTCCGACAGTTCTCTTAAGGATGTCTCCATGTCTTCTGAGAGGCTGTAAACTCGAATCAAGGTTTTAAAGTTAAATTTAGTAAACTAGGAACTTGAATAAATCATTCTCTAAGTCATCATACTTTTCCTTTGTAAATTGGCATTCCCTTGAAATACACTTCCTCGTGATCTGCGTTAAGCAATCTATCAGTAGCTCCCATATTCAGTGCAAATAAACCCACTTCGCCAACACACGGTTGATCATCTGGCTGTCAGACAAGTCAAAAAATATCCACAAAACCCGAACTATAAGAGGGCAGAGTCTAACCATCAGAGGATCCTGTAGACAAACTAGCTAGTTGAACTGTACTCAGCTAGCTTTGAGAGAGAAGTTTCTTACATGAGGAAACCCAAGGTCATTAAGAATGACAAAACCTGTTGTCATTGAGGCAGAGCTAAATGCTCCAAAAGCTTGTGGCTGCAGAAGACTTCCTATTATATAGGAGGATGCGAGCTCCGTACCTCCACAACATTCAATAATGGGTTTGTAGTAAGCCTTTGAAGAAAGCCAAAGGTCATCATCAACATTGGAGGCCTCCCCTGTTGAACCAAATGACCTGCAGATGTTCGAACGTAAGTGAGTTTTCTGACTACTCCATCCATCCCAAAAAACGAGTCTTATTTTCAATTTAGTTTGTTCCGGAAAAAAAGTTTCATTACCAAAACGAATTTCCATTTTTACTTAATTTTACAGGAAGCATGATATTGTTCTTACATGTCATTCAGAAAATATATTAGTGCAATCTAAAGGAAATATGAGGACGTGAAAGCACAATGATGAAAAGTTTGTTTAACCAGGACATTTTTGGGGAATGGAGTAGTTACTAATATATATCTAATAGTTCAAGCTGAAGGTTACTTGATCTTTGTCCAATCCAATCCTTTCATGCAATCTGTACTCCTCCAAGCCTTCACTATGCTTGGAACTGTTCCTAAAATTGTCACTCTGGCATCCTGCACAGATGCCCAAGAGACGTATTAGTTAGATCAACTATCTCTCGGCTGAGTGTACCTAAGGAAGAACAATCAAATCAATTTGTACTCATGAACTTATGAATAATTAGATATTCTAGCTGTTTAGAGATTTTAGCTCATTTTTAAAAGTCAGATTGTTATGCATACTTCCAACATCTAAGTTATCGCAAAGCTTTAGAGCATAAGTGACGTCTCCCTGTTACATTATTAGCAATGCGTAAAAGAAGAATTCGCATTTAGGACTTCACCTGAACAAATTTTCCGAAATCCCGACCAAGAGGAGATCCGTGGTAGAGAGCCAGAGTTGCACCGCTCAAAAAGCATGAATAAAGTATAACTGGTCCCATTACCCATCCTAAATTTGTGGGCCAACAGCAAACATCTCCAGCTTGAATATCAAGATGTGCCCATGAATCAGCTGCACACCTAATAGGAGAAATTTGAGTCCATGGAATAGCTTTTGGATCTCCTGAGAAGGAACAATGAAAAACGCAAACAAGTAAAACATTAGAACTATAAAGAACGGATGATTACACCAAAGAAACTTCTGTACCTGTCGTTCCAGATGAGAAGAGTATATTGGTAACAGAATCTATTGATTGATAGAATGGAGAGCAATAATTTTGTCTGCAAGATAGAAAAAAAAATTGATGAAAAGCTATTAGAATTTCCACTGGTTGTTTCTGTACAGAAATAAACTGTTAAAACTGAATAACAGTGTCATAAAGAAGTGAACTTACCTAGGAAGGTGACCTACACTGGAAAGAAAATCTTTCCACGACATATCCTGCTTTCTTATTGGAATGCCTATATCCTTTCCGGTTGAAGGAACCACAATCGCTTTATGTGGAGCAGCATCCACCACCCGACTGCAAGTGAAAAAAAGATGAGCATGATTGTTTTAATGGATCAGGGAGAAGGAAGATATTCTTGGTACTTCCAATGCTGCGGATGACTGATTAAAATGTGAAGTAATTTCTGATTTCAAGGAAGTCCGTGGAAGTTAATCTACCAATTGACCATTAGTTCCTTAAAATAACACTTTTTACACCAAAATCAGATAAGCAACTTAGTCAGAAATGGTGACATGTTTGAAAGTAAATTTAGCATTTGATGCTTTCTCCCCTCTTTCACTCCAAAAAACTGCAATAAAGCATTGTTGAAATTTGGAAAGACCAAGTAAACAATTTCAGGAACTGCTTTTTGCATACCTTTAAGGAAAGTCAATGATGTGGTTCTCACTACAGCAGAAACAATCAATAGTACGATTTGGTATTACATATGGAATTTTAGTTCTGTTTCACATTTCTAGAATACAGATTGAATACAGATATTACAGATGGACAAATGAGTTTTATAGCAGATGAGGTAAACCCCCAGGTGATGTTAATAATAGCAATCATCAGCAGTACTATAACATAATACACCTACTTTTTTCAACATCAAAGTTCATCAAGATGCAACTATTACCTGTACAATGGAAATTTTCGACCTCCTCTTACTATAAAATCCTGCATTTGCCACAAAGTTAGAGCAATTTCAATGGAAAGAAACATATGCAGTGTAAAAGGATCTCATGAAGCAACACTCAGTATTGAAATTTAATGTCATGTGATAAGTTCCGGACTCCAGCATATGAACTTCATTATTACAGTAATGTTAAGTCAGTGCTCTTTCTAGTGTGAGTGAAGGTTTTCCTATTTCAGAGTTCGACCTGATAGAACCTATTACAGATCTATACAGTTGAAATATAAGCTACTAGGAAATTCCGTCAATGATTTGATACTTGATTGTACTTTACTTTTCCGACTATAATTGTCATTCAGATTAGACGCATGTGATAGACAAAATTGATTGCAAGTAGTTTATAGTTTGGGGAAAAAATCCCCGCGTGCTTAACCTCATTTGTATATCAGTCCTATCTGCTTAATTTTTGTTTAAAGTAGCCCTCATTTACCACAAGCTAATGGAAAAATATTAGAACAACCTTTTAAAGTACCGTTACGTGTACTACCTGACATGTCAAAAGTTGCATAGGGGGGATGAAATAATGAAAAATGACACACCTCAAACATGCCCTAGTAGATATAGTTTATTATGATGTTCTTTCCAGATCATAATCTCAGTTTTGGTTTTCAAGATCAAAATCATCCCGTGAACTCCAATAAGCCAACAGCCACCACTACCAGTGGCTAAAAAAATAAACAGAAAAACAAATCACCTCATAGATTTGTTATGATAGCAGATAACTTAAGAAGTAGAAGACATGTCAAAGTAAGAAACAAATAAAACACAATGTATGATAGTTCACTTCTAATGGATTGTCCGGACTCATATGATCATTAATTATAAAAGGCACAAGGAGTCGAATCATTCTATAAAAATTAAAATTCTCCTGAGAAACGAAAATAAAATCATGAGGTCGAACAAATTACATAGTCAGTTCACTGCACTGAAGTGCTAACCATCTGGCAACTTCCTAGCTTTATTCTGCTTTAAAGATCATCTATTTTTATTTTTATTTTGTTTTACACCTCACGCTCTATAAGAGAAGAGCTACCTGAGTAAATACAGCTTTTGCCTTGGACACACGCAACCGGGTTGCAATTTCCTTTGGTGCAAAACTGTCAGCTATTGATACAACAACAAATCCTGCAAATACAATCGCCAAGTATATAATGACAGCAGTGACGGTCATGGGCATGTCAATTGCAATGGTGTCTCCCTTTGAGAACATAGCATTTAATGCATTTGCTACCAGCCTGTGAGTTGTAGTTGAAAAATGAAGCAAATAAAGAAAAATAAGGACAAGAGAATATGTTAGAAGGTAGAAACTAACTAAAAATTAAAACACTGTGGCAGAGAATTAGTAAGAGTTTGTTGCAGTAAGAAAGAACAAATCCAGAGTATGCATTGAACAATTTAGTGATCTACATTTTCACATGATCAAAACAGTAGCATACATCACATGTTCTCGAAGCTCTTTTAATGTCATCTTGTTAACTTCGTAATCATCGTAGCCTTCATCCCTCCATACAATGGCTAAGCTATCATCCTCCTTTTTCGGATTACCAGTTGACAGCAAACAACACTCAGAAATATTTAAGATTGAACCAGGAAACCAAGTTCCCCCGTGATTTGATCTGTCAGAGGTGTCCAAGATGCATTTAGGAGCCTCATGAAAGTGAACTGAAAGCTCTTTCAGGACAATTGACCAATAGACCTGGACATGGTTGAAAAACAATAGTAACACTAAAGCTATAAACATCGTTCAATTTCATAGGTTACTGGTTAGCTATCTCTTATAAACAGTACAGAGGTATAACAAGGGTTTACCTCAGGATGCTGAACAGAGAACTTCTGAAATAGAAGAAAGCTTGTTATAGGATCTTTGTAGGTGGAACCCAAAAGCTGTGGACCATGAGTTTCCATAAGACGCCCCAAGTTTGTCTGCTTAGACTGGTAGCTGACATACAACAAGCACTAAAATCAATCAGGACAACCAGATACTGCAAATCAGTAAGTTTTCCAGAAAATACACTATTCATCATAAATCCCAAATCACATAATCGCAAACATAATGGATAAGCTTTATCGAAAAGTGATATTGAAAACTGTAAAGAAGGCACATTTTAGGTACAAAAGGGAAAACACCGATGAGTAGAAGTGAGGAGAGATGAGGGAGTTACAGAGAAGGGAACCAGTAGAGAGGAGGGCCATGGGTGGATTGATCGTAGTTGGCGTAGACGGCGTTGTAGAGGAGGTGGTGGAGGGAATGCGGGTGAGACGGAAGCAACAGCTTTTGAGAGGTGAGTTGACGCCAGAGCTGCTTGGGGTTGGATACGCCACCAGGTGTTCGATCAATTGCGGCTTTCAGCTCATCCTCCAGCCATATGGCTTCGTCTACTCCTAGACCAGCGCCGACCAGCTCCTCTGCGCCTATCTGGTCGATGCTCCTTCCCATTTCGCAGGCAGGCACTCGGTGACAGAGAGGAGGAGTAGTGGTAGTGGTAGTGGTAGTTGGGAGGCTGGCGCGGTAGTAGGTTGTTGGGAGGAAGCGAGGGGCTAATCTTTTGTTTATGCTAAAATAATCGTTTTGCTTTTATTATGTTTCCCACTCAAAAACAACTATTAATTTTTTATTTTTATTTATCAATTTAATATTATTCAAAGTTTATCATGAAAATTTTTATTTTCTTTTGACAATTGATGAGATTTTAACCTTGATTAGGCCTATCAAAATGTTATCCATTAACCCACACTAACCCGTTTTAACCTGTTAAACAGCTTAACCCATTACAATTCATTTAGTTACGAAATTGTATATTAGAATGTCAAAAAAATATTTTTTTCGTGCAAATGAGTATTCAATATGTTAAATTGAGTTTAACTTAACTCATTTATTATACAATTGAATAGATCGATTAATGAAATGAGTTATAATAGGTTGAACCCTTTATAACATGTTAATTATTAAAATTCAACTCATTTCAACCCATTTAACCCATATTGACAGACTTAACCTTGATATAGCTTTTTTCCACCTTAGTCTCATTACTTTTTCAAAGTTTTTATCTCATCAACCCACTTCATAATACAATGGATGAGATATTTAATATTATTCAAAGTTTCTATTTACCATATTATATATTTCATGTCATTTAAATTATCCATGATACGAATATATTGTGAGGAAAAAAATCACTTTTAAAATAATTAAAATGAAACGGAAGGAGTAGCTTTTTTTCACTTTAGTTGTTATAAATTGAATATATATATATATATATATATATATATATATATAAAGCTATTCAATTGAGAACCTAACTATTTTAGGAACTTTAGGAACCATTTTTAGCCCTTAGATCTAATTGATTTAATGACTTAGATTGAATTAAAAAAAATTAATCACATGTGGCAATTCTATAATAAATAAGAAGTACAAGAATAATTATATAACTACCTTATTTTCTCTCTCCTAAAAAATAAAAATTATTTAAAATAAAATATTTCATTATCTAAAACTCGAAATTAAAATTCGATTGCGAATTCTTGTTCAAAATTAAATTTTCTTTCAAATAAGATCCATGAAAAATATATTTCAAAAACTTCTTTTGTGTGTTTAATCTCATAACTAGGTTATACGAAATTATAACTGGGATACAAGAAATTATTATTAGCATACAAGAATATCAATGAATGTACGTTGAAATAAATAAGCCGGGATACAAAATTTATAACTAGGATACAATAATATCAACAATCATTCTATAGTCAAACATATATGCTAGTATACAAA
>JAOWAN010000054.1:456668-478398 GCA_028566635.1 Lobelia cardinalis | reverse complement strand
ATTTTCCTATATTTCTTGGCTTTGGATCGTAGAATCGTACGATTTTGGGATTTTAATCGGGATTTTGACTACCTTGCCATTACCTCAGTTTCATCCGCTGCCTGACACTACCGTTTGGGTTATCCAGCTAGTTCAGTACTTAGTCATTTAGTTAGTCAATTTTCTCTGCCAGTAGCAGGAAATAAAGCATTGTCAGCCTGTAATGACTAAAAGTCATAAGTTGCCCTTCTTTGAGTCGACACTAAGGTCTTCACGGCCACTAGAAGTAGTTTACTCTGATATTTGGACTTCGCCTGTGATGTCCAACACCAATTTTAAATACTATGTCATTTTTATTGATCATTTTACGCGCTACATTTGGTTTTATCCTATGGATCGCAAATTTGATTTACATGTTTTTCCATGCTCCAAGTCTCTCGTTGAAAAATTCTTTAATCAGAACATCAAAATCGTATATTCGGATAACGGCGGTGAATATGTTGGTTTAGCTACTTTTTTGTCTACTCGTGGCATCTCACATATGACATCCCCTCCCCACACCCCGGAGCACAATGGTCTCTCCGAGCGTCGACATAGGCAAATTGTTGAGATCGGTCTTGCGTTACTCAATCATGCCTCGCTTCCGCTTCAGCATTGGCCCTTAGCCTTTGCCACAGCCGTCTATCTTATTAACCGTCTTCTGACCCCAGTTCTCCAAATGAAATCCCCGTTTCAGTGCATTTTTGGACAAGATACAAATTATGTTAAACTCCGTGTTTTCGGTTGCCTGTGTTATCCCTGGCTACTTCCCTATACCAGCCACAAACTTGAACCACGTTCTACTCCTTGTGTCTTTGTGGGTTACTCATTATCTCAAAGTGCCTACTTGTGTCTTGATCCGGTGTCTGAGAAAGTGTTTACCTCGCGTCACGTCCACTTCGTAGAGTCTAAGTTTCCCTACCCTAGGCTCTACTCTTCTCAGTTGACCGGTTCCGAATGAACCGGTCTCTCGGACGGTCCTTTCGTTTCTCCCTGCCTCATCTTACTCCGTTTCTCCACTTCAAACTTCTCCGTCCCAGGTCACCGAGGCGTCTTCCCCGACGCCTGTGCCATCCTCTAAGCCGGACCAGCCCTCGTCATCTCAGTCTTCCTCAATGGCCGAGCCTATACCTCACACCATGGTCACGCGAAGTAAGAACAACATCTTTAAGCCAAATCCGAAATTTACTAACAGTGCATCGGTGGGTCAGTCTGAGGTTGAGCCTACTACGGTTCTTCGGGCCTTGAAAGATCTGAAATGGAGAAAGGCAATGTTGGAAGAAATTGAAGCTTTGGTTACCAATGGCACTTGGGAGCTACTCCCTAGGGATTCTGATCAGAATGTTGTTGGGTGCAAATGGATTTTCCGAATCAAGCGGAGGTCGGATGGGACCGTTGAGCGTTATAAGGCGCGTCTTGTTGCTCTGGGATATCATCAGCGACCGGGTGTTGACTATCACGATACCTTCGGTCCGGTGGTGAATGTTTTATCTATTGTTGTTAGCAATGGCGGGTCACTTCGCCAGCTTGATGTTAACGATGCTTTCCTCCGGGGACGGTTAAATGAGCTTGTTTACATGTAGCAGCCTCCGGGGTTTGTTGATCAGGACAAGCCAGATCATGTGTGTCGTCTTCATAAAGCAATTTATGGGTTGAAGCGAGCTCCACGAGCCTGGTACTCGGAGCTTCGGTTTTTTCTTACTAATCAAGGTTTTCAAAATTCTCGGGCGAATACTTCATTGTTTATATTTTGTTCCGGTGGTGTGACGCTCTATATACTAGTTTATGTGGATGACATCATAGTTACAGGGTCTGACGATGGAGCCCTCAGTAGGTTTGTCTCTCTCTTGGCTTCCCGCTTCTTACCGAAGGATCTGGGCTCTATGTCTTACTTTTTGGGTGTTGAGGTCTTACCCCACCCAGATGGCCCGCTTCTGTCGCAACAAGGATACATTCGTGATCTTCTCAAAAAGTCCAAGATGGAGACAGCGAACTCTGTTCTTACTCCACTTGATCCGGGGATTGCTCTTACACTTCAGGCAGGCACATCCTTGTCGGATCCAACGGAGTATCGTATGGTAGTTGGTAGTCTTCAGTATCTTTCTCTCACTCGTCCTGATATTGCTTTTGCCGTCAATAAGCTATCTCAGTTTATGCATCGTCCCACTACTGTTCATTGAACTGCCGTGAAACGATTGTTGCGCTATCTGAATGGTACTAGTGATCATGGCATCTTGCTGCGTCGTGGTACACAAATGTCCTTACATGCTTTCTCTGACTCTGATTTGGCTCGGGACAAGGATGATTACACTTCCACAACTGGCTATCTGGTTTATTTGGGTGGTAGCCCGATCTCTTGGAGTTCAAAGAAGCAACGCATTGTAGCTCGTTCGTCTACAGAGGCTAAGTATCGAGCTATCGCTGCCACTTCTGCTGAGCTGCGCTGGGTTTGTTCCCTTCTGTCTGAATTAGGGATCGTGGTGTCAACGGTACCGGTTATCTACCGCGACAATATTGGCGCCACTCATTTGTGCTCCAATCCCGTCTTTCACTCCCGGATGAAGCACATCGCCCTAGATTTTCACTACATCCGTGAGCAGGTTAACAATGGTATGCTTCGGGTGACGCATGTTTCGTCTACAGATCAGCTCGCTGATGCTCTCACAAAACACCTATCGCGTTCTCTGTTTCTACCTCTCAGGGACAAGATTGGTGTCTCTTCCCGGAGAACCATCTTGCGGGGGCGTATAGGAGATAGGTGATTTATTCATTGTAATATTACTAGAGTACCCTCCTAGGATTTGCATTGTAATCTCAGTATATATATTCCTTTAAGGATGAATAATAAGTTTGCGCATTTAATATATTCCCACACGAACCATGGGCATGATTTGAAAGAAGAAAAAATAAATTAAACTGAAATACATCTTCTCCTTTTCTTTCTTTCTTTCTTTTTTTTTTTTTTTAATGATAAAAATACTTTATGCAATACATCAATCTGAGAGTTATTTTGAAGAAACTAGCTAATCCATGCTGAAATGGAGCATATCCATTGGCTCACTGGAAAAGGAAACATCTGATTCTCAGAGTTTGGTTGCCAACTGTGAAAAACAAATACTCAATCACACTTCGGGGATACTTCCTTACTGACCTAACAGATTAGATAACCTACTATAAGTATTCCATTACCAAGTTATGCTCCGCTTAAAAGTTTCCCACAACGATATAAGAGAGTTGCAAGTATACAGTTAGGAAGCACCATTATTTGAAAACATTTACACACAAGTATAAAAGCATCAAGGGCATACAAGAACATATTTTTTTTGTACAATTCACGGTATTTAAGAAACTGCAAAGAATACCTTTGGAGGCTTGAAAGGATAATCGACCGGAAATGTTATATCAAGAAAGAATATGCCCCCTTCATAAGGTGTACCTAAATCAAGCAAGCAACCCACCCTGTGATCAGACCTCAAAAGCAAAAAATATCCACAAAATCACCTAATAAACCATACACTAAAATAGCATTTCATCAAAAATGTTGAACTACTAAGTTTACTATTGCAAGAGATCAGCACCTAACAATTTGGCAACATTGTCAATAATTGGAAATGGGAAACTTGTTAATTTAACTTTTTTCAAATTGTTCGGTGCCGATTTCATGAGGCAGTGATTAATAAAATTCAGGCAATTGTAAAGAGTTGGTGATAAAAGAAATGCAAAACGGAATTGGGGGGGTTTTACCGGTGGGGCCGAAGAGGGTGGCGACCCAGTGGTAGAGGTTGTCGCCTTTGGGACCGGCGGAGCAGTCGGGAGGTGGGTCCATGTTGAATTCCGACATTTCCTTCTGTATCCTTTTCCCCGACGACGATAACGACGTCGTTGACGCCCATGACCTCCCCCCTACTCCTCCTGACGTGCTGCCGCTGTTCATCTTCCGGTTCCCCCGCGCCCCGTTAATTTAGTTGGTCAAAAACCCACCCAGAAAGGTTTTGTGTTAAATTAAATCCCATACTTCTGCTGGGCTGCTTCTTGTTGGGCCGACTAAAGTAATATTACTGGACTACAGATAAATCACTTGCGCCGCCCCGCCCCAATTTCTGTGACAAAATGGATATTGTGCTCTTAGCACAAAAAGTTTTATGCCGATTATAATTTTAGGTTATAAAATGAGTTGTCAAACATATATTAGAGAGTTGGATCTTTTATTCTAAATGAATGATGTTCTACTTCATGTTACATCTTTTTAAGACTCTGTCTCAATCGTTTAAAATATGACTCTAAAATTTAAAATTTTAGAATATGTGTCGCGTTTAAAAATAAAATATCATTTAAAACAGAAAATTTTGATTCTATAATAGGTGTTTGACTTGAAATATGTAGAACCCCTCGTTCAAATGCAAGGTATTTCAATTCTCACTATTATTGTGTAACTAACAACTCATTTTTGTAACCCAAATTTATGCAACCTTTTTGTGCTATTAGTTCTCCATTTATCAAAAAAAAAAAAAAAAAAAATTCTTTTGGAAGTGTTGAGAATAAAAATCTTATTTTTTTAAAAAAAATTATGATTTTGTTACGGAAGATATAATCCTCTTATTGTCAAAAAAATTATGAACAATTGGATTTTTTTTTCTCTTCTCCAATCATGAAAGGCTTGGACCAAATCAATGTACAAGATAGGAAACCATTTCTTCACTCTGGATCTTCTTATAATCCCATCTAACATCTTTTAAAGATTTGAATAGGTATCAAAGAAAATAGCAACTTGAAAGATGTGACCTAGTGGTAAGACACCTTCCTTGTTTCCAATCAATAGGTCATTATTGGAGATTCCAACTTAAAACCAATTGGTATGAAGTGAAGTAGCTCCTCAAATCTATATACAAAGTCCCAAGTCTAATACTCCTCCCAACATGCATGGGATACCATTTTCTAACAGTTAAAGACATGATCACCAAAATAACATTTAAATGGTTTGAGAATTCTGTTGGCCCAATTCCATTCTGCAGAAAATTGGTTATTGGCATTTTCCCAAATTTTTGTTGTATCATCCAGCATCCATGGGCCCGGCTTAGCTTCTTTATTTACATAAATGTTCTTTTCCTGCCCCTTTCTTACCTCAAACTTGACCTTGGCGACAATGAGATGCGGTCTAGTGGTAAGACGTCTCCTCTATGGTCGAAAGTAAAAGGGAAGCCACTAACAATCCCCTTAAAGGAGAAAAAAAAAATTAATAATAATAACTTGTCCGTGGCCTACATACAGCGCCCGCATTTGTAAATAAGAAGAAGACTCATCATTCAACGTGATCATCATGTGGTTGTTTCATAAACATTAACAATGTTGAAACTAGTATGCAACAGACTTTCCGGTTAGGCTTTCCAATGTCTTTCTGTATAATCCAGAATGAGATTCCTGGAGAAACAACCTAAAATCTCCATAATTCTATACCGAGTTCCCTTCCCTATTCACCATATCCTCTATTGTGCACCGCTTTAACAGAAAAGCTTCACAGCCTACAACTAACTCGAACGTATGCTCATACGCGTGGAGCAGAAACAACAGGTAGAGGAGGAATGTGGAATTCACACAAGTTACAGGAAGATAACTGAATAAGCTGGACATAATGAACATTTCAAACTAGAATTTTGTCGCAGTTTGTGAATCACCTAAGAACAGTGGCAAGACTTGCGCTGAAAATTTTCAATGGTCAACTACGCGAACAGACAAATAATCTACAGAAATTCTCATCAAGCAAGAACAGTGGTAAGAGTATTGCTGAAACCAAATACCCAATCTGAGGAACATGCAGCGGTGAACCACTTGGAGGGGGGCCAACTGGTCCGAATGCTGAGGGAGGAGGAAATGTTCCACTTGAATTTGAATTTGAACTATCCAAGAAACAATTTTACCTATTAGTGATCAGTTCACAAAAGAAATAAATGACTCTTTGTTTCTTACTATAACTACACCAAGAGGCTGAAGTTCTCACCTTCCAGTAAATCTACAGGATCCATAGCCTGCAAAAGCGCAGTCATAGATACAGAAGGAGAAGGTTATAATATATCTAATGAAGATATCAAGAAAATTAATGGAAAATTTATTAAAAAAAAAAAATCATCACCCAATGAATGAGAGAAACATAAAGTCCAGTTACATACAGAAATGGCAGTGATTTGAGAAGTAATTTTTGAAAATAGTTGCAATAAATGGGAAAATCAATTGTGGCATAGTCAATTGAATCATCAAATGCATGGTTATGAATGACTTGTTAGTTGCTATATTCCTTTTACTTTCCATTTCCTTAGAAGCTCTAATTCTACAAGAAATTATATGAAGGGGTTATCATCCTTTCAATCATCTCCTACATGCTATGCACAATTAGAAATAGCAACCTAAATGCAAGAAGAGTTAACAAAATGAGAGCAGTCACTATGAATTGTAACCATCAAGGCAAAGGTTTTTTTCTTGCAGCCAAGGGTCTATTGTCCTGGGCTACCAGCTTGAGTTCTCCTTGTGTTAGCAAACTTGAGAATATTAGTTTTGGTTCCCAAAGCGCTTTTAACATTTGCACGTTTGACTGGTTAAACTAACTAACTTGACCAAATCAAAAGGTTCAAACTTTGCCTAAAAGAAGCTGGTCATTTCCACACAAGAAGTTGGGAAAATCAACTTGACAAAATGAAAAGATTCGAACTTTGCCTAAAAGAAGCTGATCATTCAGCTATAAGTTAAAGGAACGTACTGGGATCAATGTTAGTCGTCGTGGCTGTACCATCAAAGTCACAGGTTGCGCCCACACTATGCATTCTCTGATAGTAGTCATTGTAAGCGTAGGACGCATGGCTTTGTAAAGAATCAGGAAAATAACACGGTTGTCCTGATTGAATGGCAGTGCAATTAGCCTGGCCTTGTGGCCCACAAGCCCAATTTAGCCCATTTTGCAATTTTGTTGGATCAGCACCTTGTCTCACTACACAAAAACCAGCTGAAGCATTCGCAGTGGCGATTTCACTAGTACTAAAACTAAGAGAATACACAGAACTTCCATTCCCAAAAAACACACCCCAGTTTCTCTCCGAAACTGGCCCCGGTCTCTTGTCTTCATTGAACAACTCATAAATGTAAGTATTCATGGGAATAGTAGGCTGACTGGGCGGGCCAGAATCATTCAAAACCCGCCGTATCAAGTTGCTATTAAAATTTTCTGAATTTTCCAGAGTGGCATCAGGTTCGTTCGCCCCACCAAACCATGGCCAACCAGACTCCGTCACGACAACTGGGATAACCGGAAAATTGAGAGCTGCTATAGAGCTATAGGCAGCATCTATCATAGCCTCAAACATGCTGTCATAGTGGTAAAGTGTGTTTGGGTCAACAATCTGTTTAACTGCTGTAAGCGGTTGGAAAAGAGCATATTCTTTTGGGAAAATGCCGTTACCGTTAACATATCCATAATAAGGATAAGCATTCAACATGTAGAATGATTTTGTGTTTTTCAAAAACTGTAAAACCCCAAAGATTGTAGAGTTCCAAGAAGAATTGAATGTGGCAGTAGAAGGGGGAAAAGGTCTAGGTATTATGTCCATTGATTGCGGAGTTGAAACCTTGATCTGATAGTTTAGGTTTGAAGCAACTAGGGCTTTATGGAGATAATTCATGGCAGGAACTAAAACAGAGGCAGCATTTGGAATTGTCGTAAGGACTTCACTGCCAACAGCTATGGCGGTGATATTGGTAGAGGGTAAGTATGCCGCCACATTTTTGTTAATCCAGGCGGCCGCGGCGGAGGGTGATTCTCCAATACCCAAGACTTCCTCATTTGTAACACTAACCATAACTTCGATTCCAGTGTCTGACAGAGCAGTAAGCAAGTGGGCATCGGCATCAAAAAGGCGTACATGAGTTATTTGATGTGCTTTAAGGGTTGCAACCACATCTGCTGCTGATGGTAAGTTGGAAAGGTCAGTGCCAATGTTTATCCCCACAAATGCACCTGCAAGATAATTCCTTGAGCAGGTTATTTTGCATATTTGTGTAGGGTAATTCAGAAAGAACTATTACTGCACAAGTTTGAGATACAAATTCCTAATGTTTGGTCAAAGTAATTTCAGATGGGCGCTTGCTCTAGTTTTATATACATTAACAATTAGAGCCAATATAAGTCCATCCTTACCTATTGCATTGGATAAAATGCTAAAGATAAGGACACATCGGAGCCACATTTCAAGCATCATCCGTTCTAACTGAAAGTTGAACCTCAACCTTCAGTCTAACGCTACGAATGCTCGCCAAAATCTGAGCAGTAGTTGCTGAAGATTCAATGATCAGAGAGGACAATGCTGTAATATTAAACAAGACACAAAGTCGAGCAAGAAAAACATAATACTAAGAACATCAGAAGAACTAGAGAAAAATACTACTCCTATCAATTTCCCACAAAGAGCCCATGAACCAAAAAAAAGAACCTTGCTGGGTTACTAAGTAAAGGAATACAAAATTACGAAGTGATAATGCAGAGGAGAAGATGCAACATGCAACAAGCGTGCTCCATTATTCTAGAAAATACAAACACAACATGGAAATAAGATCTTAAGCATATAACTGGTGGAGTGGAGGGCAATGACAGATCACAGAACCATTTACAGAATGAATTGCTACTCCTAATTTTTAATTTGAAGCAAAACATAATAGGAAATATAATCATTAAACTCAAAGATAACAGAGCAGGAAAGACTATTTAATGGTTTCCCTTGCTTATCCCAACTTAATACTCATTAAACTTGACCTATCTCAATTCTCAAAAAGTATAGCCTAAATGACAGCAAGGAGTGAAAATGCAGGTAGAACCAAATATTTCTCAAAAAAATCAAGCCACCAGTTTGGTAAACAATGAAACAATAACTACAACTCAGATTTTAACTAGAAATAGCAGAAAAAGAGAATGTACAATTTTAAATTTTTTTCAAAATATCTACTTGAAAAGGCAAAGAAATGATTGAGCTTTCATTCTATCTATCTAGCCTGCTATAACAGCAGAATGATAGGAAATCAGATTTGCACAATCACAGCTTTAACTTAAATGAAAGCAGCAATCTTTAGACTCACCCGAAGAGTCTTAAAAGAAAGTGGAGGGGGGAGGGAGGGGCGGTGAAATCCAATTGAAGCCCTATTCAAGAAACCCACAACTAGAAACCTCTATAGCCAAGGGAAATATCAAAACTGGAAAGAATTCAGAAGCAGATATCAAGAAACAACTCCATTGAAGCAAGTACAAGTGAGAAAATGTAACCTGTATCTCCTGATTCCAATAGCCAAACTTGAGCTACCCAGCCCTTCTTGCTCTTCACTGTGCAAACCCCTAACTAAAGATTTAACTAAAACCCTGGAAGTCAATAGACTCTACAAAAGTGACCTAACAGTATATCAAATCCAGGAGAGAATCTAAAGAAGCAGACACTAATGAAAACCAAAAAAACATTGGTCTTTTATATTCCCCCCATCACCTCTTCATTTATTACAAATCAATCTTATACTATAGGAATGATATACCCCACAACCTTAAAGTACATTAATGTTCAAAACCCACATTTACATTCACATCTACACACCATATACTATTTTATATGTATACACATATTACAAAATGTGAAAATGTAGAGAGAGAGGAAGTTACAGGAACCTCTTATGCGCAGCTGCTGGGAGGTCTCAAAGGCTTCTCCGTTCAGTTCTGACAGCAAAAATTGTATTTTACATTTGTCTTTTGGGATACTTTAGATTTAAGAAGAAAAATGACTAATTATTTATCTTTTACTAAATACTAGAATATTTATATAGGATCTGGAAGCTTTTCAGACAGAGAGAGATTGTCCCTTAGTTATGGTAATATAATTACTGAACTACATTGGCAGTGTTCTTTTTCTTTAAAAATTGCTCTTTTTGCTGTTAGAAAAGATAGAGAGCGGCAATTAGAGATTCCATTTTTTGAGATTTTGCCTCCCGACAAAGAGAAATTGTCCCTTTGGGTGTGTTTGGATGGATAATTTTTAATTTGATTTTTGAGTTTTTATAATTATTAAAGTAAAAAATAAGAAATAAATAAATAGAAAATTTATGAGATTAATGAGAGAAAAAAATTTAAATAAAAAATGCTCAAATGAACACACTAATTTCTTCTTTTTGCAAAAAACAGAGTTGAAAAGTCATTGGCCCATGCGGGCGGTTTCGCTCATGGGTGGATACCAGAATTTATTCCGAATCCTTTTTTCATTATAAAGATTCCAAGAACCCGCGACTATTAGCAATTGTTATATGGAATGTCTAGGTATTTTTTGCTGTCTTAATGTACATGAATATTATAAAATATGCACATAACATAATTATAATGCACATAACATAATTAGTAATGCACATAAAGGTTATATGTGCATAATTTATAACCGTTATGTGCATTATGACACTCCTAATACGGAATATCTAGACACTCCGTATAATTTTCGAACTATTAGTGGGTTATGTGCTATAAAAGCGGTAATTTTTAAGGGGATTGAAGATAAAAAAAATTGTGAATGAACAATGTCCTTAAAGTGATAAAACGCTCTCATTATTTATTGTAAGGTTATATTGGCATTCCATTTTTAGGATAAGATTGCATCCGAACAATGACGATCACCAATTATCAGAATTCTTTCTTAAAAATTATAGAAAGTTGTAGAGTAAAAGAGAGTAGAAATGAGTGAGTTCAAGTGATGAAAACACTGCTTGAATCCTCCTTATGTAGGTCCTGACATACCTCCATAATGGTCACAACCAAATGACGCAACCATTGAAGTTTGAATTTCCGCTATAGCGAATCAGATTTCGCTATAGCGAAATTTTGGCCCTTAAACGTCATAACTTTTGACTTTTCAAAAATGTGACTGTTGTTGATTTCGCTAAAGCGGTATTTTTTGCTACCAGCGAAATTCAAACGTAAAAATTGTTCCACTCTCAAACAAACTTCGCCATAGCGGTCTGCAAGGAATCGACGCGACGTTTTTCGAATTTTTCGCCATTTATTTAATTCTTAATATAGGATATTGATCTTAATTGATAGTTATGAACTCATTTATTCCTTAACATTGTCATCTTTTTTATAAAATTTCAACAATCCCCCACTTATATGACGATGTTAAATTCTTTTAGATTACGTACCAAGGAAAATGTCTCTCGACTTTAATTTTCCCCTTTTTTAATTATTTCAAAGTTCTAATGGAATGAGAGGTGTGTAGAGCGATTGAACCTTCATCCCTTGTGTTAAAATCGAAAGCATTAAACACGTAACACTCCAACTTCTCTAAAATTTATTAACTTTTGTACCACTTGAATGATCATGTGCTCTCTCCTAGATTTCATAAATATTTTCAAAGACCAACCCTTGAATCTTTGATATAGAGCGGCACAACTCTTTATGTTTATATTGGTGAGTTACCTTTTAAGCATCAAATAAATTTGATCATATTCTGTAGCTTAAAAATTCATTAAGCATTTTGAACGCATCCTCCAAAAATAGGTACTTTCAAAACCGAATCATAGTACTTTTCAGCCACTTATCGGTAACTTGTTCTTACCCATTGAACTTCTAAGTGGAGGTTATCCAAGAAGAAGTTGGGTTTTCATTATTGGTGACCCTTTAGCATGGTCTTAATCTCATCTCGTAAGATGTTTTACTTACTAATTCTTTAGCAAGTCCCTTTATAAACGGATCAGCTAAATTATTACTCGTTCTTACGCATAAGATAGTAATAATTCCATCGTTTATCAACTCTCGGACATAATCATATCTCAAACTAATATGTCTAGATTTTCCATTATACATACTGTTAAAGGCCCTAGACAAAGTAGCTTCACTATCGCAGTGTAAGGAGATGGTAGGTATTGGTTATGGCCACAACTCTATTTCCAATAACATGTTTCTCAACCATTCTCCTTCCTTTTCCGCGGCTGCTAGTGCAACAAATTTTGATTCCTTAGTGAAATGCGTAATACACGTCTGTTTCTTAGAACCCAATAAATGTCTCCCCCATCAAGGGTAAAAATCCAACCTAACGTTGACTTGTTGTCACTCGCACTTGCTATCCAACTAACATGTGAGAAACCCTCTAATATTGCTGGATAACCCTCATATGTCAATCATAATCTCAAAGTTCGTTCGAGATATCCAAGGATTCTTGCAATTGCTTTTCAATGATCCCCACCCGTATTAGAGTTGTATCTTGAAAGCTTGCAAACGGCAAACGAAATATCCGACCTAGTGCAATGCATAGCATACGTACATAAGGCTACCAATTACAATAGCATAAGATAATTGAGCGACTGCTCTCCCGGAATTTTTGTCAACTTGTGTGAACTTTCATATGGGGTACTGGTCTCTCTTATTCCCAAGTGTTGATATTGATTTATAATCTTTTCAACAAAATGGGATTGACAAAGAGAAAAACCTACATTTTTTTAAAAACATTAATTTCCAAGATAGTATCCACCTCACCAATATTTTTCATTTGAAAGCTTGATGAAAGATACTTCTTTATTTCGTTCACACCTTTTATATTTGTCCCAAAAATAAGCATATCGTCGACATTTAAACAAATAATCACACCATATTCTTTAGTAAACTTAGAATATATGCAATTGTCTGATGTATTATGCTTAAAACTATGAGATAATATCACAGAATCAAACTTTTCATGCCATTGTTTGGGTGCTTGTTTTAGTCCATAAAGAGACTTAACCAACTTGCACACTTTATTTTTATTTTCCGGCATAATGAATCCCTCAGGTTGTTGCATATACACTTCTTCTTCCAAGTCACCATTTAGAAAGGCAGTCTTCACATCCATTTGATATATGCACAAATGGTATATAGAAGCAAGAGCAAATAATACTCTTATTGATGTAATCCTAGCGACTGGTGCATACGTGTGAAAATGATCAATACCTTCCTTTTGTCTATCATCACGGATGACAAGTCTTGCCTTAAACGTTTGTATGACTCCCTCGGTGTTGCATTTTCTTCTAAATACCCATCTACAACCCAATGCTTTTGAACCATGAGGTAAATCAACTAACACTCAAGTGTTATTTGATAAAATGGAATCCATTTTATCATTGATTTCTTCCTTCCAAAAGTCTACATCTCTAGAAGCCATAGCTTCTTTATAAGATTTTGGGTTCTCTTCTATATTTAAAACAATGGGTAGTTTAGAAGTCACAACAATTATATCACCCTCAACTACGAATATTATAGATTGAAAATCAATGAAATCGGTATCTAAATGATTTTCCTTTCTCGCTCTTTGACTTCTTCGAGGTTCACTCGAGATGTCAAGAGTTTTCCTTTTATTTGCATTTGGAACGATTTTGTGTATTTGTGTATTGTTAGTAGAATCGTTAACAAATGACGTCCCTTGATTCTATTATAACATTGGATTCGAGATCCAACAATCGATATGTTTTTTAGTGTTGAGCATATCCCACAAACACACTTTTAAGAGCCATCGGTCCTAATTTATATTTTTTAGGATATGTTACTCTATAATAGGCAATACAACTCCAAACTGTATGATAACTTAGATTTAATTTTCTTCTCTTCCATAATTCATATGGAAAGACTTTAAATTTCTTTGAAGGTATCCTATTATTAACATGACACGCGGTTAACAATGCTAATTCACCCCAGAAGTTATTAGGGAGGTTAGCATAGTTAATAATAAAGCATTCACCATATCAACTAGTGTTCTATTTTTTCTTTCGATCATACTGTTTTGTTGTGGGGTATATGGTGCACTTTTCTCGTATATAATAATGTGAGTCTCACAAAAGGAATTGAAGTCATTAAAGAAGTATTCACCACCCCTATCACTTCTCAAGATTTTAATCTTCTTTTTCTTTTGATTTTCAACTTTCAATTTATAGCACATAAACATGTCAAATGCTTGATCTTTAGAGTTCATTAAATAAACATATGTAAATCTAGTACTATCTTCAATGAATGTAATAAAATACATATTTTCACCTCTAGTCAAAACACCATTCAATTTACATATGTCCGAATGAATCAAATCTAGCAAATTAGATGATCTTTCGACATAAGGAAATGGCTTTTTGGTTATCTTTGCTTGTATGCAAATTTCACACCTTTTATTGGTTGATTTATTGCTTGCAATAAACCATTCTTTGATATGTAATTGATATATCCAAAGTTAACATGTGCTAATCTACTATGCCATAAATAAAAGGGTAAATAGCCAACAATATAAGCAGAAACAAACTTTTCATTGATACTTAGTTTGAACATTCCATCACAGCAATATCATTTTCCTACAAAGACAAAATTGACAGAGAATACAACTTTGTCCGACTCAATTATTGCCTTGACACCTTTCTTACTCAAAAGAATAGCTGATACAAAATTCTTCCTCATATCCAGCACATACAAGACATTAATCAACAAGAGTTTTTTGCCGAAAGTGAAGAAGATTTTCACCATACCCTTCCCAAGAACATACGCTGTTTCTCATCATGACTTGTTGTCCTTCACCGACATTCTCCAAAGTTAGAAAAGATCTTTGTCGTTGCACGCGTGGACTGTAGCCCCGGAATCATACCACCAAGAAGGAGGCTTCGTCACCGCTGCCATGTTAACTTCTGTCACCATAGCAACAATGATATCCACAGTTTCAACTATGTTAGTCATCTCCTACTTTGCCTTCTTAAGGAATTCGCAATCTTTCTTCATATGGCCCTTATTCCCAGAATGACAACAAGATTTGAAAAACTTATTGTTCATTGTGTTCGGGTCCGATATGTCTTCAAAGGTTTCCTTTTTCCCTCCAGAGTTGCTAGACTCACCGGAGTGCTTTTTGCCTCCATCCCTTTATTTCATTTTATTGATAAAATTTACCTTGGAAACGTTTGAATTCAAGTGCCCTTTGACACTGTTACAAGATTCTTCCTCTAGACGAAGGTATTCCTCAAATCGATCCAAAGTAAATTCTTCATTTGATTGAAACATTTTTTTATAGTTATTCAATGTTGGCAGTAATTTTACAATTTTTGCACCCACATGCAATGACTCAGGGATTTCGACTTTATACTCTTTAAGTTTCGAAATCAAAGCAGCAAAATCATGGACTTGATCCATGGTAGATAAATGATCGACCATTTTAAAATCGAAAAACTTGGTAATTAGAAACTTATTTGTTCCTTTCTTTTGAGCACTGTATTTTGCCTCCAATGCGTTCCAAATTTCTCGAGGGGACTTCACGTTGGTTAAGAGATCGTAAATTTTGTTTGAAATTGCATTTAAGATATGTCCTCGACATATCACTTCATCTTCTTGGCGCTTCTCCCGAGCATCAATCACGGCCTTCGTGTCTTCGGTTGTCGGCGCGGGAAGATCTTGTTGGGTTGGGCTGAGAAGATACGCCACGTGAAGAGCGGTCAATATAAATATCATCTTGTCCTTCCAACGGTTGTAGTTCGTCCAATCGAACTTTTCGAGCTTCACTTGAAACGTACTTTCGGCATGGATTGCCATCTTTAACAATTTATCACTTTAAGATTTCTATAAAAGCGGTAATTTTCAAGGGGATTGAAGATATAATTATGTGTGAATCTCGTGAATAAACAATGTCCTTAAAGTGATAACCCCCCCCCCCACTATTTGCTGCAAAATTATTGGCGTTTTACATCTACGATTAGATTGCACCCGAAGAATGACGATCAACAATTATCGAAATTCTTCCTTAAGAATTATAGAGAATTGTAGAGTGAGAGAGAGTAGAAATGAGTGAATTCAAGTGTATAAAAACACTGCTGAAATTCTCCTTTATATAGGCCTTGACATACCCCTTCCTAATGGTTGCAACCAAAGAACGCAACCGTTAAAGTTTGAATTTTTCAAGAAATTTCGCTATAGCAATCTGGGACCGTTATATCGGAAATTTCTGCTATAGCAAACCAAATTTCACTATAGCGGAATTCCTTAAACGTCATGCCTTTTGACTTTTCAAAATTGTGACCGTTATCGACTTTGCTATAGCGAAAATTTCTACTATATCGATATTTTTCGCTATTAGCGAAATTCAAACGTCAAAATTATTCCAACTCTCAGACAAACATCGTAATAGCGCTCCAAAAGTGCCATGGAGGTCTACAAGAAATCGACACGACGTTTTTCGAGTTTTTTTTATATTTCTTTAATCCTCAATATAGTATATTGATCCTAATTGATAGTTATGAACTCATTTATTTCTTGAACATCGTTAGCTATTTTATAAAATTCCAACATTCTGGAAATTTATATGGAGCACCAGCTAAGATCATCTTTCGGGGTAAGTGCGATACACTCTCTTTAAAGTAAGTGAGAGGGTGAAAAAAAAATTACTCCCTTAAATTAAGGAATTTTTTTCATAAGAAAATCAGTTCCCTCAATATCTCTCTCGTATCTCTCTCTATCCTCTCTCATTTCTCTTTCTCTCTCTCTCTCCCCCTCTACTCCTTCAATCATCATCATATTCGACATCTGAGAGCCCCCCACCCCCATGACATGTTTCATCTTCCAGCGCCCCTCCTCTCTAATCCTCTCTCTCTTCTTCAACCGTAGTCACGAACCCAACAACGTCTTCTTCTTCTTCCTCTGCTTCCGCGAGTGGGTAGAGTTCTTCTTGTTGTGCTACCGCTAGATTCGTACCTACAAAAGGCTTGAATACCTTCAACCCGATCTCATGGTCGACGTCACCGTCGGTGTCATGCTCGTCCCTCACGATGTTCATTTCATTAGTATGTAATGTTCAGTTATTTCAACGCTTGATTCATTTTCTTATGACATGTACGTATAAGAAGGCAGTGTGTTCATTTAATTCAATTACTTATCTGGTGTGATAGGATTGTTCATTTCGATTGAAATGAATGTTCATTTCGCACCGTTATTTAAGTATTCATTACATAAATCATGATAATTCATTTTGTGTAATATTGGTCATCGAGGTTCATATATTTCAATTACTCATCTGGTGTGATATGAATGTTCATTTCGCAACTGAAGCTACAATTTGGTCATTGAGGTTTATATATTTCAATGACTCATATGCTGTGATATAAATGTTTATTTTCGAGTGAGATGAATATTCATTTTGCTACTGAAGGTACAATTTGGTGTGATATGAATGTTTATTTCGTAAGTGCTTAATATTCATTCGTCAGTGCTTAATATTTATTTACTTATCCATTTTTGGTATTCAAATTTGACTGTTGATTTTTGGAGATTATGTTTAGAATGATTTAATTTAGGCATTAATCACGAAATATAAATTAATCTGATATATTTTTAATTTGATTAGAGAAATTAAAAAAAATTCTTTAATTTTAGAAATTAATTGATGAGAGTGGGAGAGTGAACACACTCTCTTGTGCTTCTAACAAGGAGCATCAGGATGCTCCATATATCAACTGGGATTTATCATGTAGTGCACTAATTTTGAATCATAGTAATGCATTAATATTTTAATATATTTTAAGTGTAATTAACCATTAAAATAAAATTAAGGAAAATAATAATAAAGCCACTGCCTTCCACTCTTTGCTTTCTACGTTTATTCAATTGTTTGTAAGAACTAGAAGCGAGGATAACTTTAAGGTTGGTGCTACTTAAATCGCTTTAATTTTTAGAGAGCGACTATTTACAAAATAATAAATACTTAATTTAATATATAAAATTTTACGATAAAAATATTTTTTTACTAAAAAATTTATTATATCATTTTAATGAGTTTTAATGAATTTAATTAATTTTTCATTAAATACTTATTAAAAAATCATTATCACAAATTTATAGAAGGTGAGCCTTAATCCCCAAACACCACCGCATATTCTTCTCATTCATTCACCGACAAAAGTCACAAACTTGCCAATTACTAGCGAAACAGCACACCCTAAACGATCAGTTCACCATATTTGTTAGCAGGAATAGCAGCATCCTCCCTTTCTCGATCTCCCACATTCTTTTTCCCCTCAAACCCTAGGTCACCTAGATCCACCACCTTATTCATCAGAGCCGCCTCCCCCCCACCAAACCATCTCCGACGACGACATAATCACCCCACCTTATTCTCTTCCTTTTTTGTAGAGGCTGTCAATGATTGTGTTATATGATCAAAGGGTAGAGACTCAATCATTGTAGATTTATGCAAAGGCTGTCAATGATAGTAGTCTCCGTGATCTGCAAATTAATGCATCACATGTTTGAAGTGCCTGAAGATAATTATGGTCAAAGGGAACTCCTCTAAGCGAGACCTATTAGATCGCGATGTTTTTGTGGAGACTACCAAACCAAGGAAAGTCAGACAATCAAAGAAGGCACAATTTTTTCATCAAAGCCCACCGAATCACCAAGGAGATGTAGAAAAATTGTCGAAGGTGTGAAGATTGAGCAGGATCTGGGTTCTGATGAGGATTCTGATTCGTTGACATGGAAGAATATTTGGGGTTAAAATAAGGGTCCGATCACGATAATTACATCTGCTAATATTGAGTGATATGGTATTGCTCATAATATGAATATAAGATGATATAAATGATATGCGTTTATGAAATAAAAGACTAAATTGTCCCCATGATGTGAAGATTTTAATGTAATGTGAGAGGTCTCGAGTTCGAGTCTCACCGTATGCAGAAAATCCCCGCTGGGAGACTCACCCGCCAATGCTAGGTGCGCGACCCGGGTCGGACTGGATTAGTAAGGACATAGTCCTTGATACCAGTGAGCAACAAAAAAAAAAGGTGTAAGGATAATAAATGAAAAGTGTTTGATATTGATATATGATATTGAATGATATTTGAGTATGATATTAAGAATATATATATATATAATATGTATGATGTAGTAATATTATGATATAGAGAAATGTTGGATTTATAATCTGACCTTAAGTGAATTTTGTTGAATCTGCTATGCTAGTGCAGTTTGCTCATGCAATGGTGTACCGCAACCATGCTATAAATGGAGCAACGGTGGGGAAAAAATCTGATGAGTGCCTACGCGCTCATTATCTAGGAGCGCCATAGTGCACTTAATAAATATATGTCTAGGCACATGCTCTGAGTGCCTAGACACTCCATATACAAACTGCAACGGTGGGTGGCAATCAACTTATTACACGACCACCATGTGAAAACCGATTGATGTTACGAATTAAGGGTTCAACAAGTGAGGAAGAAGATAAAATAGAGATAAAAATATGATTAAAAAATTAATTTATGTAGTAAAAATATTATTTTGTAAGGGGTAAATAGGTATATGAGCGTTTTACAGTTAGTAAAACATTTAAAAAATATGTATTACATTCAATTGTGTACTACACTTAACATTTATGTGCTTTGTAAATAATCGTTCTCAACTTATATTGTGTTTGGTCCCGCAAAAAATTGCACGGGGTGAAAAATAAGATGGAAAATTGAAGGAATATATTTATAATTTTTATGTTGTAAGAGTGAAAATGAAAGGAAGAAAAGAATTGAAGGAAATAAAAATACCTTTTCGTTACTAAAAGAAATTGATGGGTCCAGATTAAACTTAAGCCCTCGTTCAATCCAATCCTAATATAATGTTTTAACACCAAGATCCAAATTACAGCCAACCTAAACTACCAAAAACACACACACACACACACACACACAAAGTTAAGATTCAAAATAAATTTTAAAAAAATAAATGGGACCTTTATTTTTGCTTGCAATTCGTACTTTACCCATTATTTTCTTTGAATTTTCGCTACTCCATATCAATGTATCTATGATATAAAAGAATTCTTACAATTCATGATGTAACACTATGAATAGTAAAATTAATTGTCAATCCAAACCCTTTAAATTTTTTAATCATTTAATTTCAATCATTAATTTTAAACATCATTTTTCTCATTTTTCAATTCAAAAATTTCATCTAGTATAAAAACTAATTAAATATAATCAATTTTTGTACTCTAAACTTTTACAAAATTTATTTTTATAAATTTAATCAGGACATCTATTTTTAAGTTAGTTTTTTTTTTTATTTAAGTTAGCGTCTAATAAGACCAACCTTTTTTCAATGTGAACCTGATGCGCCCAAATCTTCAGTGTACAAAAACAAAGAATGAATGAGGTAACGTGCCTTTGAAAAGTGTGCGCGCAGTATTTTAACATGTTGATGTGCACACAAAATTTAGGGAAAAATACCCAAAACCCCCCCAAAAAAACTTTCATATCCAAAAAACCCAAATTTTAATTATGTTATTTAAAAAGTCCAATAAAACATTTAACTACGCCTAAAAGTTCAAATACTAACAATTTTATCAACAACCGTTAAGAAAAGCAAGTAATTTGACATATACACCCTTTAGAGCAATTGCTAATGAAGAGAAAAAAAAAATTCACAAATTTAGCGATTTGAAGACCATACGGCAGTTTGGTTCGTCTCGTCTCGTCATCCCTCCTTCTCCCTAACGTGCTTCTTGTCACGCCCCGAAGCTCGTGACGTTCACAACCCTCGGGGAGTGAAGAAACCAAAATCAAACCCTAACCTGAACCTGTTACAACTTTAAACCAAAATACTAACCATTTTTTTTTTCTTTATGATAGAAAACAAACCACGATGTATATAACATCTAGCTCGAGTACATCAGAGCTCTAACCCAGCCAGTTACAAACCAGACTACTATACAATACAAACCAACTACAACCATACATGTCACCACAGTTAACTATTATACAATACGTATATCACAACATGTCGTGACACCACTCTAATAATAGTTTACAAAACAGCAGACACAACAAAAGATTCAACTTCCCAGACTTTCTCAGGACAGATCAAAAGACTATTAGCACCAATTGGAGTCACTATGTTGACTATCCATGATTACCTGTAAAAGGAAGAAATAAAAAAGAAAGGAAATAGGGGTGAGCATACAAAGCCCAGTAAGGAACCTGTCAACAGGAGTAGGTTAAGTGTATAGAATTTCAATCCCTGTCCCAACAACAATAGAGATAACAATAGCTCAAATAAAAAACATAAACAGGTGTTTTCCATCCCAGAATCACAGATAACCAATCAAATTTAACAAGATCGATAACAGAATCCATAACTCTTTGAGCCGTCCAAATACCTAATACAAATATGGACTCATTCGCCGATGCATCACCTGCAGATGACACATCGACTCCGAGAGCCCCTAAATCATCAGCCCGGTACTGGCATCCTCTTCAGTCGAGGGAAGTTCAAATAGTTCAAATAAGCTTAAAGTGTACATGGCGGAATACAAAGTCATCAAATATGTTCTACCAGTTGAACCATAACAAACAAACATAACTCATCAATAGTTCCCAATCACACGAATCACAATAAGATAGCACCATACAATATGCAACTGATCGAAGAAATTCGATTACAAAGAAGGCAAAGGTTAATAGGTTGAAAAGAACCCCTTACCTCAATTCCAAAGTCTCCAGAACACTTCCAAGTGCACTCCTTAGTCTAACAAATTCAAATAACATTATATAAATAACATGTCACACAACTATACAATGCAGGAATTAACCCTAATACGTAATACACTACTAGAAATGAGGGGGACAGCGACTGACAAGTCAGTCGCTATTCTCCAGAATAGCGACTGACTTGGAGAATAGC
>JAOWAN010000054.1:441168-456568 GCA_028566635.1 Lobelia cardinalis | reverse complement strand
GTTGGTGCAGAGAGAGATTCTGGAGATCAGCAGTGATATGATGTGTAGCTCCACTATCCAAGAGCCAAGTAGGAGGAGTAGAGGGCTGATAAGTGGGATAAGCGGCATGAGCCTGTGGCTGCCATGCATGAGGCTGAATGGTGTTGCCAGGATGACGAGGCTGCGACGGTCGAAAGCCAGAAGTAGCAGGCTGTTGCCCCGAAAAATGAACACCGGCGGGCTGATTTCCTTGAAGAATCCAACCAAACTGCGGGCAGCCACGAAGCTGATGTCTTTGTAGATCGCAAGCTTGAAAGTAACCACGGTAGGGACGTCCCGGTGGACGATCGTGGGGAAGACCACTGATGCGGCGAGCTGAAGGTAGGCCGAGGAGTCCATGCTGGAGCAGGGCCGAGGAGAGAAGCTGGCAGGTTGGAGGTAGATCCATGGTTCCTGTTGAAATTTTTCGTTGGACCTGAAGCTTGGTTAGCTGATGCCGGTGTAGAGGAAGATGCTGCCGAAGAGGATACCTATGCCACTGACAATTCCTTGTGCACTAATTTATTCAACAGTTCATCGAAACCAATATCTGTTTCCCGAGCCTTGATCGCCTCAATAACAGGACTATAAATCTCATTTAAACCATCAAGAATTTTATCAATAAGATCAATATCATCCATTGGTTTACCCAAGGCAGCAAGTTCATCGGCTTTGTTCTTAACGAAATACATAAAATCCGAAACGGAACGATTACCTTGAAGAGGACGACGAAGGTGTTCCTTGATCTGGTGGATGTGACACCGAGATGGTTTGGCAAACGTATTATGAAGAGTTGTCCAAACCTGCGCAGAACTTTTGGCGTTTTGAACATGAGAGACGACCGCGGCTGAAATTGTAGAAGCCAAGAAACTAAGAATCAACTGATCTTGTTGTTCCCATGCAAGAAACTCTGGATTCGCCTTGAGACCGGTGGGAGAAACAATGGTTTCAGCAGGCGACAAGGAAGAACCATCAACAAATCCTAATAAACCATGACAACGTAGGGTTGATTGAACGTGAAATTTCCATCCGAGAAAGTTGGACGTCGAAAGCTTGACGGTCGAGGTAGAAGAAGAGATTACTATAAGAGATTTGGAGGGGTGTGCAGGATTGGGGAGATGCGGCTGAACTCCTGAACCGCCAGAGGTACCCGTAGATTCACGATCATCAGCCATTATAGAAGAAAGAAGAAAGAAAAATAGAGAAGAAGCAACCTACGGCGCTAAAGAGAAGCATCGACAGTGCTAGGGTTGGGGAGAAAGAAACCTGCTCAATACCACGTAGAAGTTTAGCCTAGGCATAATACTGAATTGTGATTGTTGTGTTTTCATTCACTTGGAGACCAATATATATAGGAATACAAATATAAGAGAGGATAGAAAGGTAATTACAAATATAACTCTAATTATTAGCTATACGTACTTTCAATTTTCAAACAATTCTCGCTTCGAACCAACAATACATTAAGTTAGTTTTTATTTAGTACGAAATTTATCTTTTCTAAAAACTACTATATCTCACATCATTTGTGAATTACAATAATAGATCTACCTATTTTCTATATATATATATATATATATACATTTATTTTATTTTTATGCACATCATTTGTGAATTGCAATAATAGATCTACCTATTTTCTATATATACACATTTATATATATATTGTAGTTGTTCAAATACAAACTATAAATTTCGTACAAATTGTGAAATTTGTTGGATCTTACGTACGTGATTTTTATTGTATGTTAGTTATATGTCGAAATTTTGTAAGACAAAGATTAAATACAAGAAAATTTTTAACAAATTCAACTAAAATATATAAAATACTCGCAAAGATACGATAAAAATGGGTAAGATACAATAAATATTAAAATATAACAGAAATACTTTGCATGATTTATATGAAAAATGGTTTGTATCTATGCAATTAATTTGCATGATTTATATGAAAAATGGTTTGTATCTATGTAATACTAGGAAGCTTTGTAGGTCTAATAATCAAGACCAATTAAATTGAAAATTCATCAGGAGGCGACTAGATAAAGGAATATCAATATGTCCACTATCTAGAGTGTAGTGTAGAATAGGGTCGACCAAGGGTGATGATTGATGATCAACCCAAAAGAAAAGGGTCTTCTATTACAACTTTTTTAAATCCGATTTTGAGAGATTTATTTGAAAATAATTTCTCTTTAAATCATGATTATCAAATAAATAATATATTTTTCGTTTTAATTCTCCTCATAATATTTTATTTACATTCACAAATATATCAAAAATCTTACAACTTTAAATAAACCAAATCAAGTAGTAATTGATAAATAATTTATATATCGGCAATAAGTTCACTTTAATTTAAAATCAACCTCTATTCTGACACATCATTGGGTTAAAAAGTTGATAAAATATATTTATTAGTAGGAGCACGCTCCAATATGAACCAATTAAAATAGAAACTATAGAAACCAAAGATACAGTAACGAAAAAATTTACTGTGTTGGGAGATTCAAGGATACAGTAAAAATATTTTCAGTACTGTGTATTTGAATCTTCTAACACAGTAAATATTTTCGTTATTGTGTTTTTGGTTCCTATAACTCCTACGATATTTAGGTTCTCATTTGAACGATTATCTTTATTAGTAATTGTATCCTTGATATAATAATTCATCACGAAAATGATAATTATTCACTCGTCACTCCATTAATTCACAATCATCAACCGGTCGGTCGGCCTTGTCTCCTCTTCTCCATAAAAAACAAAAAAGCTGATAAAATCGTTAAGCTATCATCATCATCATGGTTTAATTAATTCATTAATTGGTTTTGAATTTTCTTTTTAAGTATTTTGTAAAAATTTCTTCAACGTATATGTCTTAATCCCAAATGACATCGTTAGTTGAAGTGACGACCCACTTGCTGAAGGATTCGAAACTTTCCATTTTAAACAAACACAATCGAGAATCGAGAATTTCTGTTTTATTTGATATCTTATCTATTATCTCATGTTTTTTAAATATACGGATACATATCTATTAATTAAAATTTAAAAATTGAGAATCATTTTTTAAACGATGAAATTTTAAAAAGATGAAATACAAAGTAAAATATCAAATGAGACAGAAAATTCGAACTTCATTGTCAAAGGTAACATTCAGTTCATTTTTCTCAAACATGCATTTTACTAGAAATATTACTCACTTAATTCCAAAATAATTATCTATTAAATAAACAAATTTTATTTTAAAATAATTGTGACCTTATAATTTATAGTCTCCATAAATTCCTAACGAATTAGAACAAATATTTTTGTGCACTTCCTTGGGGGAGGGGGTGCTCTAGCTTTGAGCCCCGAAAATCACAATCTTATCCCTTGGATTTGGAGAGAAGTAGTATGACAGATGCCTTGGGTTGGGACACTTTTGGGAATGAAAAAGGAAAAGGCTAAAATGGGTTTTTAAAGTTTTCTTGCTAGCACTTTATTCCATTGGAATTGTGGTCCAGGGTAACTTCTCTTCCGGCACCAGTCTGGGTCCATCATGGCTTTGCCATTCCAAGATCTTTTCTATTGCCTTTTAGGCACTATTTTGAGAGAGAGAGAGAGAGAGAGGGAGGAGGTATATGTACCACTTCGGCACTTTTTACCTACATAACACTCCTAATGTGGGCTAACAAAAAATATGAGTATTGCCTTATATGTATCTCAATGCATTTTTTAGGGTTTATATATATTTATTTTTCGCATCATAGCAATGATGTCTAAGAAAATTTATATGGCGTATTATCATCCACCTTGATATCATAAAGATAATTCAACAACTTATGTAGAGAACATATATAAGAAGGAAAATGCTAAATACACGGAAAAAATCAATAGTAAAATCAACAGAATGCATTAAAGTGTTGTACCTTGATTGTAAGGTACAACACTTTAATGCATTCTGTTGATTTTTTCTGTAAACCTAGCATTACTCATATAAGAATGTAAACCCTAATCTTAGGGATACTAGGATCATTACAACTTATAAGGTATCTACTCTATTATGCTCTACAAGTCGGACGCTCGGAGGTCGAATCTGAACTTGTCACGTAGCAATAAAAATAGAGACTTCGATAGTGATTTCATGAATGCATCAATAAGTTGATCAGCAAAAGCAACATGAGAAACACGTAGACAACCATCCTCACATCCTTCACCTGATTCCTGATGTAATGAAAATTAATGGCAAAATGTTTCATCCTACAATGAAACACTGAATTCGAAAAGAGATATATAGCACCAACATTGTCACAATAAATCAAAGGGGCTTGAGAAAGCACATCACGAAGCTTAGTGAGTAGAGAAAAAATCCACGCAACTCAATAACAGTTGTCACTATAGCACGATATTCCACCTCAATGGAAGAGCGAGCAATAGTGCGCGAGCTGCTTCTTAGAGCTCCAGGAAATAGGATTACCACCCAAGTCGACAACAAAAGCACTCGTGGAAATATGGTCATATTGTTTCTAGCCTAGTCAACATCATAAACGGCATACAGGGATAATGGAAAAGTGCTACGCATAAGAATATCGAGATCTAGTGTTCCTCTAACATAGTGCAAGAGCCTCTTATCAGCTAACCAGTGATAAGCAGTTGGAGTATGGTTGAACTGAGATAAATGATTGACAGCATAGGCAATATCTGATCTGGTCAAAGTAAGATATATACTTCAAACTGTCAACAATTGTACGATAAGATCTGTAACCTGATCAAAAGAAGGATTGTCCAATAGTGATAATGAAGAGTCACTTGCCATAGGAGTAGACACATGTTTGGATCCAACATCTGAAATCGTGTGAGCAAATCAACAACATAGTTCTTCTAAATTACAGCAACACCAAAAGCATGAGGGAGAACCTCAATTCTAAGAAAATATGATGAAGCACCAAGATCCTTAAGAGAAAAGTGAGAAGAAAGGGTCAAGTCATATCGTTGCACGATACTAGAGTCACTACCGGTGACAATAATATTATAAACATACACAATAACTCGCACATACATATATATATATATATATATGTAAAGCTAGATAAACATAGAAGTGTTTGAAACAGAGTTATAAAACCCCCGAGACAATAGATATTAACGGAGTTCGGAATACTAGGACCTTCCTTAAGACCATAAGGCTACAAACATAATTTGGCATGTCCTTGCCAAGAAACTAAGGAAAGCTGTGTCATATAGACATCCGCAAACAAATGGCCCAGTATAAAAGTATTGCTGATGTCCAACTGTCGCATAGACCAACCCCGGTTGACAGCAAGAGTCAATACCAGTCATATAGTAGTGGGTTAATAATGGGACTAAGGGTTTTATGATAATCAAGCCAGGACATTGAAAGTAACCTAGAGACATAAGGCGAGCCTTATAACACTCAATACTCCCATCAGACAAGTGCTTAATGCAAAAAAAATCAACTTATGCATTCGAAGCCCGAGCAAAAGGAACTAACTCCCAAGTTTAATTTCAATTCAAAGAGATCTTTTCATTTGATTTTTTTTTTTTTAATTTCTCAGTAAAATTTCACTTTGACTAATTACTTGACATTTATTTATTACCTTATGGGTTCTAAAACTTCAACGGTCGAAATTATAGAAACTAATTGATAATTATTTTATATTTTATAATATCAAGTAACTTTTTGTAACGAAATAAATACATAAAAAGATCTTTTTAAGATGAAGAGAATAAAAAATATTCTCGTAAAGCTTCTTTATGTATGTTAACTGCACATTGAGCATAATATCACAAAACCAAACAAAGCTTAAATAAGACAATGCAGCGCTCAATCAATACCTCTATTCTTTTTTCTTTTTTCTTTTTTGTAATGGCATTTAGTCCCACCCTACCAAGTATCTTCTTTTGACTTTTCTCTCGGTGAATTTTATTAAATTTTGATTCATTTTTAATGAGAATTGAGTTATTATTATTAATATTTTTATAACAATTGAACTTTGAAAATCTAAAATATAACAAATTTGTATGATAAATAATTATCTTAATATGAAGTTATATTGACTTTTAATTATAAATTGAACAAGATACTCGTTTTGGAAACAGGGAGCAGCATTAACTAATAACTAGGGAAAGACACGGACTATATATCATTCTTTAACATTTGAGCAAAAATAAACCTGGGCCTGATGGGCAAAGAAAGACAAAAACCCAAAGGATCATTTGTAAAAACAAAAACAAAAGAGGAGACATGTGGTGGAGAATAAGAACCTACTAATTAAGGGAACAATGTTGCTCCAAGTAGTGATGAACATTGAGCCTATTTAATAGTATCTTCTTGATCATCTCTTCTTCATGAATATATTTCCTAACTACGAAAATCGAGTAGGGTGATGCTCTTGCATCTTACACATTTGGGAATCTTCTCATCCTCTAGTAGCATAAAATACATATAGCAAGACGGACACCCAAAAAGTACCAGATTAAGCGGTTTCTCAGTCTCGCGAAATTCTGCTTGTGGTTGCTCATTTGGTGGCGGCGACAAGTTTAAGTCCCAACCCATCTTTGAAATTTTTGCCCTTTGGATCCAACTCTGTCTACTTGTAGCAACCCCCTATCATGCATGACAGAAAAATAAATGCACTTGTTAGCAACTAATTAATTAAAAGTAAACCTTCAATTCTATTGAGGATGATCATGATTCAGTACAGAGTTGATATGAGTACAAAATACTCTCACATTCCCCTTACCGGAAAAGAACGCAGAATTCTGGGCTAACTTGTTCTACTCCTCCATTGAGCTATAATTCAAACCAGATGTATAGAACCATAAGGGTGACAAAGAACTTATGAAATGGGGTAAGCTTATTAGTGTTCCATTTGGACCTCAAAAAATGATAACTTATAAAGTGAAGTAGAGTAAGAAAAGGTTCGTCATTTTTAGTTAGTCACTTAATTTTGATAGAGACGGTGGTTGTTATAGATATTGACTCAAATTAATTGCGCGATTTAATTAGGAGAAACAAAGTGATGATAAATTTTCTGGTAGGCTATATTTTACAAATTCTGGGCTTGCAATTTTTTTTTTTTTTTTTTTTTCAAAATTAGCAACAAGCCCACTAGATTTTCAAGTTTCACCCTTTTAATATTGGTCTTAACTTCTACGAATAAAACAGTCAATCCATCCACTTTCGTTAAATTTTTAGGATGAAAGTTGGAAAAAGGCCTAGAATGCATCTAGGATTTGTTATTTGAAGGTTACTTGGGCCAGTTCTTTGTTCTTTGACCAAAAAATCATATGGTTGGACTTGGATTGTATTTTTTACTGTGAAATTGAAGCGTAGATTTGACGTCGGTGTGAACTTGTTCTTTGTTTATGCAAATGTACATATAACAATTAATGATCATTTGGTTCAGCGGTATCTCAGTCTCTACCATAACGGATGGTTAGGGGCTATTAATTTGTTATTCTTGTAAGTCATACATACAAAATTCGGGGTTAGAATAAGATTTATGTTCAATTCAACTTTTTAAAAGAGAGAGAAAAAAAAGTACATATAACTGAAACTACACAGTACATGTGCGGAGTCCAAATTTTCATTCATTTTCGCGGTTTAGGGTGTGAAGTCTATCATCAGTTTTTCCAATCACATAGACGTGCTCCCGTCACTTGTGCTTCTTAAGGGTGTAGACTGCAACATGTTGTTTTAGTAGGGTGAATGAACAAATTATTGATAATAGAATATTAAACTTGATTAAAGCATGGACTCTATATCAAATTGAATCTGTAACTGTTTCTTAAAGTAGACAAAACTGACCAAAATAGTTACTTTTTTAATATCATTTTAAATTTAATTATAAATCAAATTGGTATTTAAATTTAATGGAAAATTGAAATGTCAATTCCATTATTAGTAACAAGTTGAGTGTTAAATGTAATAGGACTGAAACAGTGTTTTTATTCTAAGGATATAAAAGGATTAAATACATGTCCTAATCTAAATCTAAAAAATTATGCAAATTTTTATTCTAATCTCATTTAAAGCAATCCTTCTTAGTATTTTTTTTTTTAAAGTATCATTGAAGCAATTATTACCTGTATATTATAAAAAGTACTCCGTCTATTTCAAAATAGCGTGTTCAGTTAAATGTAACGCTTGCCTATATTCTTACACCAATTTATTTTATATTATGAAATTGTAAAAATAGTTATTGAAACATTGTTAAATCAACAATCAATAACTATTTTTATAATTTCATAATATAAATAGATTTTTGCAAAGATTCGAATTTTTAATATTTTTGGGATTAAATATTTTTATAATTTCATGACAGTAGTCGATCAACTGAAATTTGATGTTGTATGTAATAGTCATTTGATTAATGAAAGTGAAGTAATCAATCTTGGCTTTGGATCAAAACCACTTATCATGATATAATGACAATATATGGATCAAATTTGTGTTATTTTGCTTGTAATTATATGCCTGTATATATAAGATAAAACTACGTCGCTTTGATGTAGGGGGAGGCACGACAAGTTTTCGGGTTTCGGAAAATATTTTGCTATTTCCGATCCCGTCACAAAATTTGTATATTTTCATAATGAATTCCATTCACGTTGGAAAAGAATCGAAATCGAAAGTTCGAAAAGGGAAATTCGCATCAGAACTGAAAATTTTCATGAAATCGGAAATTTTGCTCGCTCCTTGATGGAATAAAAAACATGAGCTCATTTAAGGGTAAGCAAGACCCTGCAACGATCATCATCCTCTCCCATCAAAATTGACATAAAACTATCTTGATACCAATTTCAACCAATTTTTTTGTAGATACATGTTCACAATCACAAGATGAGGCTCTTCCTCTCCTCTCGGCTTCGTTGATCGAAGATCATGAATAAAAGAGTTGGGAATTTCCATTCCAAAATGGTAATTCATTTCCTGGTGCATAACTTTTTAAAGCGACACGTATCCTAGTAATTTAAAGTTTTAAAAAGATAAAACACAAAATGATACATAATTTTAAATAGAAGATCCTGCATTTGAACAAAACGAGAGTGTACAGAGAGACAACATCACTAACTTTGAGCATTTTTTAGACTAAAATACTGCCCTTCTATCTCAAAATTTGATCGAATTTTGAATCCCAAAAACAACTCAAGGAGATTTCTCCCAAAACCTTTGAAGGAACTCAACTACGCCACTTCCTTTGATGCCCCTGTAATAATTTCCCAGTCCAAATTTCTATGAACTACAAATTTTTGTGGGTCTTATAAACAAAAGTACACTTAGTATAGATATTCAATCAAGAAAATAATTAATTGAACAAAATAGCCCACGAGTGGGCTCATCGCCCGAATCATTCATAGCTACCAAGCATCGGTCAAATTGTATTACAAAAACACATGAATGTATTTATATAAATCCAAGAGTGAAAAATTTGACGAACAAGAGAAACATTGAACGTAAAAGTTAACCATCACCATCTTTGAAATACAAAGGATACTACAACCTACACCACAATCAGTTTACATAATTTCGAATCTAGTTGCACCAAGTTTCATTGCTGAATGCCTCACTGGCTAGGAGAGTCCCCTCTGCGTGATTCCTCCCTCGGAAAAGGACTCCTACTTCGGCTTCGACTAGGGCTCCTGCTTTGACCCCTAACTGGAGAACGCTCCCTAATAGGACTTCGGCTCCGGCTCCTTGAACCATCATAGGGTGGAGGTGACCTTCCCCTAACAGGACTGCGACTGCGGCTCCTCGGGCCATCATAAGGAGGAGAACGCTCCCTTACTGGTGAACGGGAGAATGACCTTTCTCGACTATATCCCTTCCCTCGAGGAGGAGGTGATACAGACCTGTCCAGACAACATAACAGAAGGCAAAAAGAGTAGAGCTATAAGATTAAAAGTAAAATGCCAATGCAACTAGGTTAGTACCTAACGTAGAAAAAAAGTTACTAGGCATAAAATAAAAGATAGTAAAAAATTTACAAATAGCAACAAGCCGACCCAACCCCACGCGGATGGACTTGAACGAACCGACCCAACCCGGCTCGAGGGCCTTGAAAGAGACGACCCGAGCCTTCCATAACCCGTCAAAATAATTGAGTCGACACGAGCGTAGAGAGTGCTCAACTCATTCGGCTCACGAATTGACTCGAGAAAAATTCGTCCACAGTTACTCAGGCTCGACACAGAAATCCACGCCCTTCCGAGATGAAAACCGTGTGGATCAACTACAACCTTTCAAGATACTCTACCCCATGTTTACATTGCTGATACATAGAATAAGATTTGGCGCCAATGTGAGAAAAAGGAAGGAAAGGAAAAAATCACTTAACCACCACCTAAAAGAGACAATTCTTAGAACAGGAGGGATTTGAGCAGAGATTTTTAAATTTGGAAATCAGATGATTTAGAAAAGGAGTTTCCTTTCCTGTTTTTAAATCTCCCATGGACCCACGATTTATGACGGTTGTTTCTTCACCGACATTGTGGTCCACATGGACAAATGGTCTAAACTCCAAAGAAGGTTTCTATTAGGCTATAAAATGTAAACAGGCGGGCAACTTGATATGGTTAGTGAGTGGCTCATGAAAATGGGTGAGCAGAGTATTTTACTCGACTCACATACAGCCCTACTTGCACATTAATGCATGGCCGTCCAAACCACTGGTCTTCTGCCTCATTGCATCGGAAAAAATTATTAAACCCTTTAGGGAACACATTCAAAGAAAAATAAAAAAATTAATGCGTTTGGCAGAGCTTCATAGCCACAATGCTAAAACAGAAAAAGAGAGATACTAACAGCAGGCTCGTGACATTTACCTCGAGTGTTGCCTTCTTTTTGGTGGAGGGGAGTAGTCTCGACTGTGAGATCGGGATCTGGCATACCGGGGAGGCGGAGATCTAGAGTAACGAGGAGGAGAGCGCCTTCGATCACTAACACGACCACCTCTGTCAAAATGCACATCGAAGATAGTAAAAAGGCAACACAAACATCATCCTGGACAAGAAACTTCTGTACTAGAAGTAGGGCTGAAGCTTCTTACCATTCAATTTAAAGGATCAGCCTCATATGATTCACACACAAGTTTAGCTAACTACTGTATCGGTATTCACAGTAATTCTACCAGTAATTCGTAAGAAAAAAGCCTCCAAAAAAATGAAATTCTTGATGGGCACCATGGACCAAATCTTATTCAGTTTTAAAATCTGTCCCAGATAAGAATATCCCACTTAGACCAAAGCAGAACGAAAAGTTAACGGGATAAGACAAATGCAAGCCCAGTTGAAAAGTAATGCCGAAATGCCAGATATCTCTGGAGAAGAGCAAAGTTAAAGGACGTATTTGAATGGGAGAAATTCTCTAATGAAGACCCAGTTGAAAATAAAGCCTAAATGCCAGATATCTCTAGAGAAGAGAAAAGTAAAAGGGCGTGTTTGAAAGGGACAAATTCTCTAATGAAGACCAAATCGCAAAGGTATAGCTATATGAGGTGGTAGTCCAAACAAGTAATTCATGAGTAAGCACAACGTGAAAAAACTACTTAAAAAAGAAAAAGAAAAACTACAAATGCAGATTGGAAGGTCATGTTGAGATCGAAACAATGTCTCGACAAGTCCACGAAGAATTTAAATGTTAGGACAAAAAACATGTATGCCCAGATGCCATACAAAACATCTACAAGACATTTCACCCAATCTAAGGTCATACCTCCGCTCCCTTCCTCTCATGTCAGATGGCTTCTTCCTGTTCTCCTCTGCAAATACAACTGTCAGCTGCCGCCCTAGAAGAATCTGCCCATCCATCTGATATTTTGCTTCTGCCGCATCAGCACCATCTACAAACTGAACGAAACCAAAGCCTCGTGGCTCTCTGAGGGACAAGGCAACAAAATGAAAGAATAAGGATGAGAAGCAAACTTGCACAAAATGGTTGGCTTGGACAATTATAACCCAACCTTATGAACTTTTATAGGCTGTTTAAAAAACTCAAAATCCCAGTCAGCACAGCATAGTCTGACCCATTTTGGGACATCATGTGCTACACAAGCATATCTTCTTGAAGCAGCAGTTTGAGAAAATCAAAACCACCAATGAAGTTGGTTTCCTGCTGACTCCAACAGTGCAGTGTGTGTAAACCCACCCCGTTGCTCTAGCAAGTTTCAAACAACCCCCCTTTTAGAATATTCACTAAATCATGCCCAGTAATATTGAAGGTCATCATAAGCACATAAAGCAAGCACATGGCTGCTGACCTTGCAAGTGTCAGTATTAATATGACTTGAAAATCTTCAAGACTTGAAATCTTCAAAACGTAATGAAACCCAATTTTCTTCCCATCTTCACTACCATACACATCACCTTCAACAGAACTCTTACTACTTGATTGGTGTCACGTGAACTCTTACTACTTGAGTGTGTCAAGAGAACTCTTAATACTTGATTGAAGTCTTCAAAACTTTTACTTCACTGTTAAATCTCAACAACTTTAAGAAAAACCCAAATTGAGAAATAATACAATACAAAATGAACAAAAACAATCAAACAGCAATGAAAAATATAACTAGATGTAGATGTTCATTACTAGCTTAAGTCAATAAAGACCTGACCAAATCTGCTTTAGATATGACGGCACTATTTGAAAGGTTTAGCAATGCTAAAGAAAATGCAGGTCAGTATGCTCGGGGTAAGCAAGCTCACCCACTGTAATAATCTCTGGGCAAATAAATATCCTTGAGGGGACCAAATTGTCCAAATGGCCTTCGAAGATCCTCTGGCCTGCATTTGAGCAAAAATTCAATGAGCAAAACTATCAAAGACCTTGACAAAGATAAGCAGAAAGATAGTGACAAATCTTGGACTAGCATAGTAGCATAAACAATCTGCTCACACCTACAATCACAACAATCTCAGACAATTGCTCGCCAAAGTCCCTTTTGAGTTACCAAAGTTTTGGTGATCATTCACTTACCAACTCACCCCACAAATGATTCAAATTGCGCATGCAAGTAACCCTTTTTACAATGCCGGAATCTGTTACTTAGTGAAGACACCTATTTTGCCTTCAGTCTTATTCCGCACATGCTTTGTGAATTATACCTCCTCAATGAAGGTTAAAAAATAAAATAAAACAAAGGGCCACATAAAAATGAAAAAGAGAGATAAATAAAATGGGAAAACAAAAAAATAAAATAAAGAGAAACTTAAAAGTGACGAACCAAATAATAACAAATCAAAAATTTAATCATTACAAAGAAAAAAGAACAAATACTTGAAGTAACAAATCAAAAAGTTAAACATGATGATGATTACCATTTGATGTCTACAGATAGCATGCTAAATGATAGAAGGATAATAAAATTGGACTTATGTACAGATAACCTAAATTATGTGATGTTTTCTGTTTGATAGCTTGTTAAAGAGGGAAAAAGATGAAGAAAATTTAGTATATCTATTTCAGCACACGGCGGCTGAAAAACTTGTTGGCAAGCCACATGCTGAATGCGAGTCAGGATGGAAAGCTAATCAATACAGTGGATGAAGGCATAGCAGACATTCTGTGCATGTCCCTAGACTATATTACCTTCAAACAAATGCACAAATCTACCACCTCAAAGGAGGAGGATAAGTTGGCCTCGAAAGAAGAAATGAAAAAAAAAGCGACAATAAAAGAAATCAGATTCCCTACACCAAACCACCATACCCCTTCGACTGGCAAACCCTATCCCAAGCCACAAGACGGCTCTTAGACTCATCACCCGCCCCCAGCCAGAGGAGCCTCCAAAACTATGCCAAGAATTTGACCCCGCTGATTTCACTTTGTCTGCTGTACATCTTGTTTCATTTGAAAACACTATTGAAAATGTCTCAAAATTCCTACACAAACCTCAAAGGCTTGGGTCTCCAAGTAGGTTTTTGATGGTTTTTTAGTTTTACTTTTTGATGGCATTAGATCACGAAGTTAGTTTTTATTTTTAGTTTTTAATGGTTTTTATATTAATTTTCCATCTATATATCCCTACACCTATAAACACTATTACACAATCAAATCGAACACCACACATCATATTTTACTACATCAAACCACACCACACATATATTTCTCTCTCTTTCCACTCTCCTCTTTCTCACTCTCTCCCCATTTCTGCTCTTTCTCACTCTCTTCCCAATCCGTTCTTCAACAAAAAGCCTTGTTTTTCACTCATCTATCTATTCTTCTCCACCCAACACAAACACAATTCCCTCTCTCTCTATCTATCTCTCTCTCTCTTATCCTTTCTCTCTCAACAATTAAGAGGTAGGGGAGTGGAGTTGGCAGCCATGCATCTGCAGAATAAACTTGAAAATCAAAGTTGCAGTTCTACAACGGCTTCATTGTTCTCACTTTTACTCTTCTTTGTGATTCTTGCCTTTTTCATATCCTGTTCTTTTGTGAGTGTAATCTACCATCATGAAAAGCCTTCATACTCCCCAGATTATAGCACACAGAAATGCTCAACACACAAACGAAATGCTCAGGGGAGATCTGGATCGCAAACCAAAAGGGTTGTGAATCTATGCAAGGATAAATCAGATATTGACAATGGCGTCATGTTCCGGCGCCGGCAAAGTTCTCTTCACAAACCCATCAGATTCCGACAACACCCATTTCAGATCTCGTCCGAAGGCAGTGACATAGAAGATTCGCAGTGCCTCTCGCCGGCGCCGTTACACACACACATACACACATATATATATAGAGAGAGAGAGAGATGTAAAGTGGGGCGCCTGAAAAGAAGATCAGAAGAGGATGAAGAATTGGAGATGGAAGAAGGTGAGATAAGGGATTTGGTAGTAGATGATATGACTTGCATAGACTGCGGGGGGGCCATTTGGGCAAGGGTACTTTTGTCATTTTATACTTTACAATAACTAAATGAACAGTCATAAAATCAAAAATCGAAACAGTAAAAAATACGCATAAATCATCATAAAGACCCAATCCAAAGACGTTTTTCAAAGCACCCCAACCCAACGATGCCTAGAAACCAAAAGGGAAGGAAATTTAGAATTTGGATAATCTGTGTAAGATAACCTCCACACGCAGAACTACTGCAGATAACAGGTTTTCGGTCCCTTGGATTATCTTAGTTACAACCTGATTGTCACTTGATATGATCACTCCTACTTGCTTCCCTTCTCTCAAATTGCATGAAAGATCTAGACAAACGAGTGATCCAAGAAACATGCTCAGAATAACAAATGATAGTTGGCAAAATATTTATGGTATAGACTCTTAGCAATGAGAATGAACAGGAGAGTCATGATTTCTGAAATGATACCACCTAAAGACCTAACAAAACATGTAATAAAAATAGCTACAAGAAAATGTACT
>JAOWAN010000054.1:422913-439539 GCA_028566635.1 Lobelia cardinalis | reverse complement strand
AGAGAGAGAGAGAGAGAGAGAGAGAGAGAGAGAGAGAGAGAGAGAGAGAGAGAGAGAGAGAGAGAGAGAGTGAGTGATAGTTATAAATTGATGTGATATTTGGTAGGATATAAAAGTGAATATAGTGCTATGTAAAAAGAGTAGATATGAGAGAGAAAACGGTATTTTTGAAACTAACTTAGTGAACATCGTTTTTTATCGTTTTTCAAATTTATTACGAAAAACATGCTCAGTGAACACACTCTAAATGTTCCAGAAAAAACTTTTCATATTTTGACTTTTTGAGTCTCATATTTGAGGCCTAGAAAAATCACATGTAAGATTCAGATCATGAATATAACATCTTTGATTAATTTTACTATAAATCACATAATTTTTTTTTTATCTTTTTATTTTTTTACTTTACATATCGAATTATAGGCTTATCAATTCAATTAGAATTTGTGAATTCGTTTTGGGGATAAAGAATTTGAATTAATTAGTATTATTAATTTAAGTGTGATTAGTAAAATGATTAAAAATTTATAAAAAGTAATAAACTAATATGATTAGTAAAGTAATATATATAAGGCTTATAAATTCAATTAAAATTTGTGAAATCACTTTGGGTTAGTGAATTGAATTAGTGTTATTAATTCAATTATAATTTGTGAATTCACTTTGGGTTTAAGTTTTGACTAAAGTTTATAATTTAGAGGATTTATTAATTGAGGATTAAATGAATATAAATTTTGTAATTACATTTAGGATTTAAGTATAAAATAAGTAATATGATGACCATTTAATGATCTTATACATAAGGTTATATAATATGTGATTGTTTGTTAGGTTTGTTTTGTGGGCGGTGTCTAGTAAGAACATAGGTTCCTAGTTGCTCACGTTTGGGTAGATGTCCCCCTTATCTGTCGATGCATGATAGATTTTTTAAATAGGGGTTAAAGTATAATTTAGTTAAACTTGAAGGGTTAAAGAGTGAAAATATCAAATTATAGGGGTTAAAGTGTCAATTATTAAACATTAGGGATAACTAATATCCCGCTTATGAAGGTATTGTCATTGTGTGATACTTGTAAAGATAATTAAAGTGAATAGTTGAGCAAGCTTAGAAATACTTTAGAATCCAACCCTTATTATCTGATGGTACAATATTGTATCACATTTCTTCTTAGCATACTTATTCATGCTGAGATCATATCCCTCAATGTACCATTGTGTGCGGTACATACTCTGTATTAAGTTGCAATTGCAACTTAGAGAATGTTTAGAAACTCGTTCGATGTCATATAGAGCATACATGTTATACAATCCAAGGGTGTACGACATATATGCTTAGAAACTCGTTCCAGAGACACCGATTAAACTGAGATTTGTTTTATTAAAACCGTTATTAGTTTTATTAAACTAGTGTGGCCTTTTTACTATGTTATGGCCAGTGTAGCCTTGTTAGTATGTAATGGCTAGTATGGCCTTGTTAGTATGTTATGGCCAGTGTGGCCTTTATTAGGGAGATATGAACAGTATGGCCTTGTTAGTATGTTGTGGTCAGTGTGATTTTTGTTAGTATGTTATGGCCAGTGCGGCTTTTATTAGTATGTTCTGGCATTTGTTCGTATGTTGTGGCTTTTGTTAGTATGTTTTGGCCAGTGCGTTTTTTTTTTTTTTTTTTTTTAATTTTCAATGTATGAGATAGGTATAACAATGTGGTATAGTCATTTTTAGAGGAAATGTTGTCCGTTTTTTTTTTCACGAAAGGGGTAGAATTATAAATTATGGATAGGTTAGGGGGTTAATCTGTTACTTTGTCAAATATTAGGGGTTACTCTGTTATTTTGTCAAACTTAGGGGGTTTATTTCTTACTTTGTCAAATTTAGAGGGTTAATTTGTTATTTTATCAAATACTAAGGGTTATTTTGTAAATTTTTCAAACTTAGGGAATTAATATGTAAATTATTGAACTTTGACAGGAGTAACAATATGGCCGTGGAAGGGTAACCATTGACGATGTCTTTTCGCACGACACATGGAATGATACGCCTCGACGGTACTTTTGACTGGACATAACAGCAGGCCGCTGATGCATTTATGAGTACTATTTTTTTTCATAACTTGTACATTTTTACTATATTTATATTCTAATATTATTATTTAATTTTTTTACTATTAAATGATAGGCGGAGTACATGCTCAGCTTAGAGCAAACTACTCAGTTAGCTCACGATTCGACTCAGGTCGATGATAGGGTGATGTTGGCTACGACTCTTCTTGCGCGCAGCGATAGAGTGCGTGGGGATCAGATCGTCGGCATTGGGCCTCAGGGTCGCCAGATACTAGGGATTTCATCCCTCAGTCGACCCGAACCCTCGTTCTCTGCCGGTCGTGATTCGGCCCCACCTCAGTGGCGACGTGAGATAGACGAGATGAGGGAGACCCAGCGGAGATTGGTAGAGCAGTTGGCACAGGTGTAGTCTGAGTCCCAGCAGCAGATGGTACAGATGCAACAGTTGTTGCAGTCTCACTCTCTGTTGCAGTCACAGCAGATACAGTAGTCCCAGCAGCAGCCCCACCCGTCAGATGATGTCTATCGCCCACATATATCCGAGGATATCTTTCGCGATGACATGCTCGATGATCGCTATTTTAGATAGTCATTTGTATTTTTATTTAAAATACAAATTCATTGTAATTATTACATTTTGATAATTAATTAAATAGTTTATTTTATTTATAATTGCAATATCTATTTAAATTTTAATATTAATTATAAATAAATATTATTGATTAATTATAAATAAATAATAATATTAATTAATTAATTATAATTAAATAATAATAAATATTAATCAATATTAATAATCAATAATTAATTATAATTAAATAATAAATTATTATTAAATATAATATTAATAATTATTTTATAATTAATAATTTCCTATTAAATTAGCGACTGACATGGCAGTGGCTATTAGCGACTAGACCGTAGCGATCAATTTTTAGCGACTAAGTCAGTCTTTAAACAGGAGAATAGCGACTGACTTGTCAGTGGCTATGCCCCCGTTCTGTAGTATTGTTAATATTTATTATATATTTTTTATTTTAATCATGAAAGAATATTAATACCTAGATACTTGATTATACAAATTATTTTGGGAGGAATGATTAACTTGATGTATAAAAAATTGATGCAGCATAATTCAGTAAATAATTAATTAATTACGCATCTTAGTAATATACATCAAGTCAATCATTCTTCCAAAAATTATTTGTAAATTTATACTATTTCATAATTTTTACGTTTTAGCTATGCTATTTTATATGAATAGATTATATGCGTATATATTCATATATATTCAATATTAATTATAAATGAGTGAATTTAGCTTGAATGAATTTGTTAATTTTAAAATACGAACATAATGAAATCGAACGAGAAATGAAAAAAATATTCTCTTATGATTAAAGTTGAAAACATATATATATGTATATATATTAATATGCACATGTACATGTATGTAAAAATACACTTATACTTAAAAATAATAAATTTTAAAATAATAAAATATTTATAAATTATAAATTATTTTTGTAAAAGGGATTGAATTAATAAATATGATACACATTTAATTATACATATATATGTGTGTGTATTCAACTTTAATATTATAAAAATTATTTTTATTTATTCTTTAATTTTTTTGATTATATATTAATATTTAAAATAATTATGATCAACTATATTAAAGTTTGAAAAATCTTATTAAATAAATATTTTAAAAGTGTTTTTTTGTTAATATTATATTTATATAAAAAGAAATTTAAATTAATAAATTAATTAATAAAATTAATAAAAGGGTATGCTCTGTATAATGGTCAAACCTGAATGGAGACAACGAAATTTGGCCAAACCACAAGGGTGACCGGTGCAAATTATCCGATGAAAACATTCGCATGTAGCATTTTTAAAAGGTTGAGACTGCAACCTCGACAGTCCCCACCGACCCTGCCCTGAGCCAACGTGGAGGAGGTAAATCGCAGGATATGCATCACAGGAGCCAAGGTGGAGAGCTAACGAATAGGCCCAGGACTCTTAACCCTTAGGTCACTTCCGCTTGTAACAGAGTCAATTCCACCTTGCGGGGAATCGAACGCATGTAGCATTTTTATTTCGATATAAAAAGTGTGATACTACCGATACAGTGAGTGGGTTGAAAACCGAAAATACACTATCAAATGATATCGTGAATTGAAAATCTTTCAAATGTTTCTCTTTCACCAAAGTGGCAAATACAATCAACATCAACTCCACTTAGCTAGCGAAGCTAATACATCATGGCGCCAATGGCATCATCAATTAGACTATCTGAATTTCTTTTTCCCTCCGAATTTACGTACTTAAACTTCGAGTTCTTGGGATGGTTTAATTTCCCACTTTTTCATTTTTTTTTAAAACTAGTATATAAACAAGAAATTGAACCGAGTACTTATGCAAATTGACAGATAGTTGCCTCCTACTATGGCAATTTAACGATACGGACAGGTTAACGCTGACATAAATGCTTCATAATCCACCATAGTGGATCCTCTTCATCAACTCTTAATTCTCAATATAAAAAACAGGTTTTGCTTATAAGTGTCCATGACACATATGTTAGTAACACTACTAAAAAGTTGTCAAATAGCTGCGTTCGCTAAATAGCAATGAAAACGTCGGTGTTTTGGTAGGTGTCGTTAAAATGAATGATCGCGGTGAATGGAAGGTAAAAAAAAAAACCTAATAAATTCCGACGCTAATTTCACTCTCCGTCGCTGAATTTGGTGAGGTTTTGGCGCGCAAGTCAGCAACGAACTCCGTCGCTGATAAAGTATGTTGCGTCGCTAAAATTTTATGTTTAAACGAAAACGATCCGGCTCCTTCCTTCCCCCGTACACTTCTTCTCCCTCACCATTCACTCTCTCTCAATCTGTCTCACTCTCTATTCTCTCTCTCGCTGTCTCGCTCTCGTCCGAGGATTGCACTTTCCCCTTTCAACGAAGAAAAAGTAGCTGGTACTTCTGCTTGCAAGAAGATCTCCCGTTTGATCTCTCAAGTGTTCTTCCTTCTTCTCTTGTTCGTCACTAGGTCATCTTCTTCGAGCCCACCTTTTTAATGTAATTATTTGCTATTTTGTGAATTTATGTGATTTATATAAATTAACCTAATTTTTTAATATTTTTTGTAATTTTTTTTATGTATTTTATGAGATTTTTTATTTATTTTTTGTGATTTAAAATTTTAATTTGATCCTAAAACCCTGGATACCCGGAAAATTTGAAATTTTTAAGTACTTAAATTTTAAAATAGAAAATTTGAAAATAAAAAAATTAAATAGAAACAAAAATAGTTTATATAAAAATTAAAACAAAAATAAAAAATTAATATAAAAACGGTTAATATAACAACAAAAGCAAAAATTAAAATAGAATAAAAATTTAAAACAGAAAATATAAAAAACAATTAATAGACAAAAAGAGTTAATTTATGAACATAAAACAGAAATAGCAAATGAAAAGAAACTAAAACAGTAAAATTAAAATAAAAATTAAAACTAAAACAGTTAACTCATGCTAGAGTTTGACATATAAATAAATATCAAAGAATTGTTGTAACTGCAGTTATATCAAGGTTTACTCGTAGATGAAATAACTCAATACCTCTTACATAAAAATACTAAAAAAGAGTTTTCTGGTTGACAGCGAATATATGTAAGTAAATTTCTATAAATAACTTCATTTGATATTTATTGGTTAATAGTTAATCTGCCAAAATTGACGTTTATTATATATAGATTGTGGATCATCCTCTTGATGTCAAAGTGCAGAAACTAAAATTATTAACCCACAATCCCTTAATAGAATTTAATGTATATGAAGGATATTTCGTAGGAGAATATGTGTTTCACACAGAAAATTATGGAGAAATCAGATCAACATGGAATAATTGTGTTAACCTTAAAAGTAACATTGACTATTATAGTGTTTTGCAAGAAGTTATCGATTTCTAGTACGTGAGTACGTAGGAATTATGTTGTCCTCTTCAATTGTACCTTTCGAGATTCAAAACAGGGTATCAAAAAATATCAAACATTTGATACGATCGATATGAAGTTTTCGTCATGTCCTCGTGGTGATGACGTGTTCATCATTAGCATCGCATGCACAACAAATGTACATGACACATTATCCTCATCGGAACCCAATTGATAGTGAATGGTGGACTGTATGGAAAATCAAAGCTTGAAGTACTATTGACATACCCTACGAATCGACCACTGCTATAAATGATCAATCATCTTTAGAATGATGCTATCAAAAGGATGAAATCCCGAGCCGCCCAATGTTCAATCCGATGAGGCTTTTGCAATTAATGATATATTTATGACTCCTAATGCTGGCGAGTTTGATGATGTTTTACCTATTGATCACTTGTCCACCGCACCTCCTCAAATGGGTCAGCTCGCGTTAATAGAAGCAGAGTATGACAACAAAGAAATTGATGATGATAGTAATCTTTTCCTTGTATAAACTATGAGTTTAATGATCAATCAAAATTTTGAAGTTTATTTAATTAACACAGTTGTTTATCGGGAAAGAAAAGGAAAGAAAAGCAGAATTTTACTATGATCGATATTGAGATTGTTTACAAACGATTCAGAATCAAAATATAATTTAGTCACAAGGATAACGATAACTTTGAAGATGAGGATTAACAATGGATACATAACTCAAGTTCATGAGAGGATAGCGATGAATAACCTGTAAATGAAACAACTTATCATAGAATAGAAGAGCAATGAAAGTATATATGTGATACTTTGCTTCTTTTATATGCTGTTCATCACTATATATTCTGATATGAACTTGATTTATATATTTAATGTTAATCCTTGTCTTCAACTATCCTCGTTACTAGATGATTCTGATTCTGATTCAACTACGTTCGTATCAACATGCTGAGTCCATTGATTGCAATATATTAATCTACAACTATATTATGGGCAATGATGAAATTGATTAATGATGATTTAGAATCAAAATCATCAGAGTGAGGAGGATAATAGTGACCTCCAGGCTAAGAAAATTTAAGTGAATAAATAACTCAATGCATGCAATGAGAAACATTGTTAGTCAAAGAGAAAGAAATTATCATGAAATATACGTACGGACATAGAGAACATATCCATGCTAATTTATTTCTCTTTAACTATCAACATCTCCCATCACATAAATTTAGTAATTTATCCATTCAAAAATTCTTATCACGGGGATCAACATTATTCTGTCCACTACATGATTTTGATTCAACTACATCCGTATCAACATACTGAGTTCACTCGTCCGTATCACAATGATAGTGATTTATACGTTATATTTTCTTAATTTGTTAGTTAAATGAAAATTTTTAATCATATAATGTTGTAATTATACATGAGTGGTAGAGGTCGACGTCGAGGCGGGAAGGATATACCTCGAAGTGAGGGAAATGAAGTTTGAAGTTTGGAATATTATAATACTAACATAACTATGGTACGGACGGCTACGACCGAATTGTAAAAATCATACGATTCAATAGTACATTTTTATATCATTTTAATAAATAATATAAAAAATTCGTAAAAATGCAAACTCGTTTTTTTATGACCAAATGATAAATTTTTATGATTAAATAGTATAATTTTATTTCCTCGATTTTTTAGCATGGCCTACAGTTTTCACAAAACTCCTTGATTTTATATTATCCAATTTTGTAACTTTATTACACAATGATATATTATTTACTATATGTTATAAAACTGTACTATTGAATTGTAATTTTTTTATAAATGAATCGTGAGAATGTGATCGTTTGCACGCTAGACGGTTCCTTATAATAATACAGTATTTTCTTTGTTCCAAAAGATTATTAATCTTACATATGGGGTTGCCCATTTTTAATTTTATAAAGTGCAACTGAAATAGTAGGGATTCAATAATTTAAATGCTTAAAAGATACGAATTATCAAATAATAAAAGTAATAATAGATATTCTGAAGTATGTATGACGATGTGATGATAGTGAGAGTCGAGGGAAGCAAAATTAAGCTTGCAGGTTAAGCTACGGAAGTGAGGGGAAAATGTAGGGTAACTTGGAGCAGAGCTTCGTCCAAACGGAAGGAATTAAAAGATTACATCAGCAGTGGCGATAACGAGAGAATGGGTCAATTCTTTCTTTGAATTTGAAAATAGTTACCACTCCATCCCGGCCCCTCCTACTACTATACTTTTTTATTTTTGACCTTTTACCTATAACTTCATACACAAGCTTCCTTTTTTTTTCCCCCCCGGAAATTGCTTCATGCAAATTTTCTATTTCAAGTAACGTTTAAAAATGATACATATTTTAAATTAATTAAAATTTAGAATGTGTCATTTTTTAAATAGTTGAAGTCAAATTAAAAAAAAATGAATATGATAAAAAATGAATTAAAAATCATTTGAAAGCGAAGATCTGAAATCATCGTACCATGCACCTAGAATCTCGAATTCACGATTTAAGATTAAAAGTCTGTCCATTTCTTGCTCTATTATTATAATTAATGACACTTTAATCAAATATTTTCAATATTTTTATTAATATTATAATTTAATTATTAATATCTTTAAAACTCTATTGTTTACATGAAGAGTTAATATTATTTGTAGCCATTTATATATGATCAGATTACCCTTCTTTTTATGAAAATAAATGTGGGTCTCATATGAGTGATAATGAAAATACTTTATATATTTTAATCTCATTTATTATTTTTTGTATCTAATCAATGTGAGATTTTCTTAAAAATAAATGTACATTTCTTTTGGATCCCCCAAAATGTCAACAAGAAGGCCTGTTTTTCTTTTTGTTACATTTTTCTGTATTTTGATAATTTCTTAATTTCTCACTAGGTTCATAATATTGCTCCATATTTCTCTGGCTTTATCTAAAAATATAACCTCACAACAAATATATTATAAAAATAAGGAAATAAAACGGATTAAATGACTCTCTAGGTACAGAACGTGTTCGTTAGACTAGTTTCTTTCTTTAGGTGATTTTCCGATTTTTAAAATTTTTCTTTCTCTTTTACCCCACAAATTTCTCTATTTATTGTCTACTATTTACTTTAATAATTATAAAAATTTATAATTTAAATTAAAAAATATCCATTCATACATTTCATTAAAGTTTTTTTAATTTTGAGAAATTTTTTGAAATTTAGATCCTTTGTAGGTGAGATCGAAAAGTAAAACTCATCGGTTGAGGCCCTATCATTCACAAAAAAAACGAAAAATAAAATTACTAATATTAAAGTTTAACATTTTGATTAAAGTTGTCAAAAATGCTACGGAGCGAACGTCAACATATACGAAGTATAATGTTATGATAAAATGATAAATAATTGAAATATGATTTTAATTCATTCATTTATTGATAGTTGACCATTTCAACTGTATCAACTGTTTACCATTTCATAATATTATACTATTTAACTGTAACTTCTTAAGATGTAAATGTTCACGTATACGGACGACCGCACCAGAGTGGGATCGTAAAATTGTATTTTCACTTTTGGCAGAAAGTAACAACAAAAGTAAGCCGAAAAGTCAAATCCACGTGTCACGTACGGTGAGTCATATCCACAAGCCCACACACTAAAACACACTCACTGCGTTTTTCTCTGCATATATAAAACGCGCGCAAAGGCGCAAAAGCCATCGACCATTTCTATTTTGGATTTGACTCAATTTCAAAAGAAAGACCCACCAAACAAAACAGCCAGAAATCCTTTTTAATTTTCCATTCATAGTAGTAGTATAATTCATCACCGAAGCCTAAGAAAGAAAACTGTTCAAATTAGAGGGTACCCACTCCCCTCCGATCCTCCTCTTTTGCGTTTTTTTTTTTTACCAAATCAAACGAATTAATTTCTTCCCAAATCCCTTCTTCCCCCACCTTATAATCTGCCGTTCAACTCTCCCTCCATTCTCTCTCATTCTTCCACGTTTCTCTTTTGCTTCTTCTTCCCCTTCCCCGGAACAAGGGAGAACTCACCCAAAGGTACTGCATCGATCACTCCACTTTTTCTCCAATTTTTTAGGAAATTTGATTTTCTCTACATCATGGTATACTGCTACTATTAGTCTACTACTATGTTTTTTTCTGTCCAATGTGTCCTGTACTAGTAGTTCTTATGTAATGGGTCTTACTGGGTTTCTCTTATTTTTTGTGCATTCATGCCATTTTTATTGAAATGGGTTCGGTTGGCTGGATTTCTTGATTTAGGAGTATGTTCCTTTTTCAAAGATACGATTGGGGTTGATTTTGGATTTGGATTGGCGTACGTGTTTGATCGTTGATTAGATCTTTGCCTTTTTGTGCCTGGAATATTGGGTTTCAGTGTGATCCTCCATTTGTGCCAATGTATGTACATGCTGACTGCATGAGAATTAGCATCCAATTTTGCATCTTGCCCTTTTCTATTGAAAATTCTGGGTTTCATATCTTCAGATTGTTTTAGCTTCGAACCAGTTTGTGGTGCCTGTCATATGAACTTTACCTTCATTTACTGTTTTCTTGGATGGTTTGTTAAGTTGGTGTTCTTGCCAATTGACAATGCCTACCAATTAGTAGTATGTTTATGGATGCTATCATTATTTTAATTTGTTTTCCTCATCCCATTAGTTGGAGTGATTTTACAGCTCAGCGACACACCTTCTTGCCTGTGGGATGTTTTATTAGTTGTACGGCAGATGCACAATTTATTGAAATTGATCTTGCTATGATTTTTTTAATTTATTATTTTAGTACCATAATTGAACCCGTGTCTGGTTAGTTATACTACTAGTTTTCATCCAGGAAGTACGCGTTCTGATTTTTTGTTGTCGGTTATGTTGGATCTCTTAAGCTTCATCTACGTTAAGTTTGTTCACAAAATTTGTAATGTACACTCATATACGATAATTTGGATTAACAGGAACGAGGATTCATAAGCTGTTCAAAATACCTCTTGAAATTGCATGGGGATTTCTTTTTCGTGCCCATTTGCTGCTTGTAGTGATTTAGAGAACGGTTTTGAATCTGCTATTGTCAAATCTGTTGACTTTATTGGCGATGAAGGGAAGACAACCGTGCGATCCATCAGCTTTAAGGGCCAAGCCCCTGAACTCACCATAATGCAATCCGTTGGCTCTGGCCAGGGAATCGTTGAAGGATCTGTTAGCCTCAGAACTAAGGACACTGATATGATGAGGTCAACTAAATCAACTTGTATGAAAAGCAAAGAGATTTGTACTGGATCTCCAAGATCATACAATTCTGAGGAAAAAATGACACGGTTTTGCATTTTCGATTCAGGGAGCCCAAAACATGAGGCTGCGATAAAATTGCAAAAAGTCTATAAAAGCTTTCGAACTAGACGAAAGCTAGCAGATTGCGCTGTTCTAATTGAACAAAGTTGGTGGAAGCTGTTAGATTTTGCAGAACTCAAACGGAGTTCTATATCATTTTTTGATATCGACAAACATGAAACAGCCATTTCCCGTTGGTCAAGAGCAAGAACAAGGGCTGCCAAGGTAAGAATTACTATAAACTGAGTCAGATCAGAACTTGTTTTCATTATGTTGAATATTTTGAACTTATGCAGAGAATGAAAAGTTTGCTCTTTTCTTTATTTTCAGGTTGGAAAAGGCTTATCTAAGAATGGTAAAGCAAGGAAACTTGCTTTACAACATTGGCTTGAAGCTGTAAGTTATTTTTCTTTCATTTTGTATTTTATAATGATTTATATATCTTATCATATTTATGTGAACTGTTATTTATTCTTATTTTCTTTTGTACATGTGAAATAGATTGATCCGCGACATCGTTATGGGCACAATCTTCACTTTTATTACGTTAATTGGCTACATTCTCAAAGCAAAGAGCCCTTCTTCTACTGGTAATTTCCTTTTACAACTCCATGACATATTAGAAATAAAATCATTCCATTATTCGCAATTGTACTGTACAAGATGATTCTAACTTTGTTGATCCAATAACACAGGTTGGATATAGGAGAGGGAAAGGAAGTGAATCTCGTTGAAAAATGTCCTCGAACAAAACTTCTACAGCAATGCATCAAGTACCTTGGTCCGGTGGGTCACTTTCCGTCCCTTTTGCCATTCAAGTTTTATGCAAATTGTTTCAATTAATCTTATGAGCTTCACTTTTCTGCTCACAGATGGAAAGAAAGGCCTACGAAGTTGTGGTGGAGGATGGGAAGTTATTATACAAACAAAGTGGGGAGCTTCTAGACACTGGAGAACTCAAGGGTGCAAAGTGGATATTTGTACTTAGCACCTCGAGGACTCTATACGTTGGCAAGAAAAAGAAAGGGACATTTCAGCACTCGAGTTTCCTGGCTGGAGGAGCCACACTGGCAGCCGGAAGAATAGTTGCTGAAAACGGCATCCTAAAGGCAGTTTGGCCTCACAGTGGCCACTATAAGCCAACATTAGAGAACTTTCAGGACTTTGTTTCATTCCTGAAAGAGAACAATGTTGACCTCACTGATGTTAAGGTAAAAATGCCGCTTGTATTATTTTTATTGTTTGTTCTTTTCTCTCAAGTAAAATTTTGAATCATTTCTCAGTTTTATGCTACTGTTGCAGCTGGATTCTATTGATGATGAAGAAGACTCATTTAGCAAACTAGGCAGTATTTTGCACATGAGAAACAACTCATCTGAGGAAGACTTGAGCGAAAAGGAGCGCATTGCGGTTGTTGAAAATGAGACGTTGAAGAAAACTGATTCAGTGAAAGAAGCAGCTGATTTACCATTGCAATCAACAAATTCAACTCTGGTTAGCAGTTTTAGTAGGAAACTACGTCATCTCGAAATACCTAACCGGGATGATTTAGTAGTGCGTTTGAAGACCGAGAGTCAACCATTTCAGTCAAGTTTCGAAAACTTGGAATCGGAATCGCAACTTGACGGTTATGAAACTGCAGAGGAATCTGTTTCAGATCAGAATGACGATGAAGGACATGAACAAACAGGGGGGGAATATATTCCAGAAGAATCGATCCTCCAAAGGATCAATTCGCACAAAGAATCAAAGTCTTTTCAGTTGGGGAGGCAGCTCTCTTGCAAATGGAGCACGGGAGCTGGGCCTCGAATAGGCTGCTTAAGAGACTATCCGTCAGGGCTCCAATCACATGCTCTGGAGCAAGTGAATTTGTCTCCACGAACAACAAACTTCTCTCCTCGAATGTCCCCAAGCCCGTCTTCATCTCGGAAAGGTGGTTTATCTCAAAGAGTCGCTCGACCTTACAGAACACAATCCACTCCGCTGTCGAAGGGAGCGTTAGAACCTTCATGACCGGTGACTCTGGGTAATTTTGTTTTCCAATTATGTTCTTTTAGTGTGAATAGGAAATGACCTAGAAATTCTTTATCAACTGTAGGTATTCAAAATTTTCTGTTTTCTCATCCTGTAAATGATAGATGAAATTTGTAGATTCATATGGGGGGTATTGACACCCTTACAATCAAATGACAACGAAAGAATTCTTTTCAACAACATATCTGTGTTGAACTTGTATCTCATGGAACACTGTATCCATGGTGACTGACTGCCTCCTTACTGACTGACCTCCTAATCAGCTTAACCCTCCTCCCACCAAAAAATTATAAGCAAAATAAAAAAAAAAATTAATAGTCACCAAGAATAAAATTCAATACAGATAAAAGTGGAAAGTAGATAGAAGAAAGGAAGCAAGATTTGAGATGGTGGGAAGAAATTTCCTTGAATTTGTTTTGCAATATGATGGGGGTTGACTAATGACTGCAAGTTCAAGATCATTTCTAAGTTCTAAAAACCGAGTGAAGGAGACAAGTCAATGTAAAAAATTGTCATCACTGATGATGCCTCCACACTAATAATTTAATTGGAAGTGAAACTGGAGTTGACAATCACAGTTTTTTCCTTACGCATCTAATCGAGTCAATGTATTAACTAGACATGGTCCTTGAAATTATAAAAAATGTTGAAGTCCAACATTAGAGCCCCATTCGTGAAGGGGGCAAATCGCAGGATGTGCCTCCCAAAATATCGAACCCCCCATTTTACAGGTCATTAGCATGTCAGACACTACTCGACTCAAATCTTTGCCAACTGAGCTATGTCTCGGGAGCAAAACGATTGAAATTATATATTATAGTAATTGGGTGTGGATTAAGAATATTAGGATGTAGGAGCTGTAGGACTCCTACTTTGGTTTAATTTCTTGGTACACAAATCAAGTAATAATTATAATGTGATTTTACACCAAATCACAGCTAATAAATCCAAATAAATTGTTTTGTGTGTGTGTGTGTGTTGGGGGGAGGGTTTGTTGGAGAAGACAATCAAACCCAAACAAACGAGACGACTATCGAGCCCAAAAACCCTTATATGTGCAGTTTGTGACGTTGTTCTAGTCGAAAAGAGTCATAGTCTCAAAATGATTCGAAATTTGAACATAACTTGTAGAACGGGCCGAGAAATCGCACCCATTATTTCGTTGAAGGGTTTTTGGAATGATTTTAGGTCGTATAAATACTGAGTAAGCCATTTTTGACTGTAACTTTTAATTTTGACAAAAAACTGAAATTCGAGAAATAGAGTTTCATAGATTTTTTCGTTCTATTTTCTCTTAGTTCGATCATTCTCGCAGAAGCCGGCATCACTTTGGTAGAAAGATATTTTTGCAATCATACATGGGGCATTATATTGAATATCATAATGTTGGTTCCTACTCATAATGTTCCAAGCAAAGGATGCAAAAGTTACCACGTACCTAGGTTCAGGAAATTAAACAATATACACTTGGTTTAATGAGTCCATAAACCACGATAATACTACTAACAAAACTGCCATTGACAGATAATACTTGTCTTAGAATATCAGTAGCTAGCTACTTCATTTTCCAAGGGGGGAAGCTTTACATTGCGCAATGTTAACATATAAGTGTAAACTCATGTGACCGACCTGCATATGTACTGCATAAGCCTGGCAAGATGTGTCAGATCGACCCACTCTTAACATGTTTGAAGCTCAATCCAACCCGACTCATTTAATCACAAATGCGTGTTTAAAAAAAAATAAAAATGCAGAAGTGGTACGAACCCCAACACTTTAGGTTACGATTGCTCAAAATAAATATGGGTGCAAGCAAAACGAGATGGAGTCACTCTCTGAATGTTCTTCTTCGTGTTTGACCTATATAAACGTCGTAACTCGTAACTTTGCAGACAGAAAACTGTCAGCCCCGTGTATACACAAATTCATAACTCCCTACCAGCAGTATGCGCCATTGTGACAATAATTTGTTTAATGATACCAATTGCTATTAGAATCTATGAAGTTGTCGTGCGTGGATATCCAAGCACAGGACTGGTGAGAAAGTCATGAATGTAATGATGCGTAAATTAGAATATAATCTAGAGGATCCTGCAATGTTTATCAACCTTATGAATTTTTGGGTTGGTTCATGAATTGCATTGCAACCCCATTTATTCCCTAACAAATGCCTGCAGCTTAATATTCTTTAGTATGAGTCTATCAATGACAACAAACAGACACTGCCTCTCTGTATAGTGAATGGTTGTTCTTTCTGCAGTGTTAGTTTGATTAGTTGTTCTTTCTAATTAAGATTCTTCTAGTTTTTTATGCTTTAGAGTAGTAACTCGAACTCTATCTAATACTCTGTAAGATACTATCTAATTAAGAAGATTGTCGTGCCATTCTCGCTAACCCTCCTACCACTTTTGTGTAGTCGACAAGAGAAAAATGAAAGGAGGGGAAAGAAGAGGAAATGAAATGAAGATGTATGGTGTGTATACACGAGTTTGATCACTCGTTCCTAAGATTTTGCAGGGAAATTTCAGCAGGGAGTTCACAACTCTAATTCATTACATACGAAAGTGCGCAACTTATTGATGATTTGTTGACAAGCTATCCATATCTTATTACGGAATCAAAGGCCGATAGTTTCATTGCACTTACTTTCTCCTTGTTTATGGTAGCAAAGATTATGGGTGTGTTTAGCAGGAAGGTTTTTGGCTTAATTTTAGGATTTTTATAACGATTAAAGTAAAAAGTAAAAGAGAGATAAAAAATTGTGGGATTAACGAGGAAGAAAACTCAAAAACCAAAAATCAAAATAAAAAAACCGCATAATTACACTCTCTCCATTTGAGCATTGCCAAAGTAATTGACTTCATCTTAAATCTTGGCTACACACTCTCCATTTGAGTCCAACCTAAAATTAAATCAAGTAGTCAAATTAACCAAGCAGACTCTATGAAAGATTTTAAGTCGTTAGGATTGCCCAGTGAACAAGACACTTGTGCGTGAAGATGCTAGCACAACTGTCTGGACAACTGGTTTAACAAGTTGTGAACAGAGAACTAAAAATGCAGCGGAATAAGAACTTAAAATAATTAAACAACTTCAGCAAGAATTTCTTGCTGAAAAACTTTCATTAAAACAGTACGCAGAGTACACAAAAGCGAAAGAACAAAGACTACTAAAAGATCAAACCAAACCTA
>JAOWAN010000054.1:352161-374752 GCA_028566635.1 Lobelia cardinalis | reverse complement strand
CATGACCTTAGATCTTTAGCAATAACTGTTTTACAACCAAAATCACTCTATTAGATTTCACTACTACCTTGGCTAATTCACTTAAACCAAGTCCTAAGTGGATCGACATCCTATTTACCATTATCTGCATTAATCTAGTTCATTGTAGTTCTAGTAGTAAGTAGGTTAATAATATTCTTTTTTTGAGCACCTGCGACAGTGCGATCAAATACCAAACCCTAAAATTATTCTAATTGTTTCCAAAATAGAGATTATATATTAATTAATAAAATACTCCTCCTAAAGCATTTCAATCATATACGAAATGATTGTGGGTTTAAAGACATAATCTATCTTTTCGCATTATCTTTCAGAATGTACGGAAAGCATTTCAATTTTAACTGCTCTTCTTTTAGTCCCTCCAATGGAAATTGATTCACTGTATTGAAGTAATCTCTTATAAAAGTGAGTCGATCTTAAGAAGCCATTTCATAAAATAAAGGGAGCATATTATTGTAAATCAGTTTCACTTCATAATTCCTAACTTCTTCGGATAATATTAAACAGGATGGAGATTTTTCTATTACTGAATAAAAGAAATCTTTCATTTTTCTAAAAGGAATAAGTAACTCATCCATAATGAAATAATAAAACAATAAAATGACTAACTGAATAAAACAAAATAAAGTGTAACATAGTTAATAGACTTTAATTAACAAGTTCTCGAAAATAGCGGCACTTTTTGATCGCACTGTCGCAGGTGCTAAAAAAAGAATAAAAGTAATAATACATACTTACTTCTACTAATTAACTTAATTAATATAAATAATGATAAGCTGGATGTAGATCCACGAAAAACTTGAAATAAGTGAATTAACTGAAGTAGCAATATTGAGTGTTATTGAGTTGAACTAGTTTTAATTAGCTAATAACGGAAAGTAAAACGAAATTTAAATAGTGATAAAGTCTAGAAGATAGGATTAAAACGTTCCTACCGATTATGCTAATATTTTTTTCTATTGATTCTGTTCTTATAGTTGGATGTTAAACACCAATGTATTGATCTTTTTTTTTAGGAAGATGCAGTAGTGTCCATGTGTCCGAGTTCGCTAGGCACTAAAGGTCACAATCCTATACGAGGGACATAAACTCTTGCACTTAGAACTAAGACAACCTTAATTTCTCCTACTCGCTTCTTAAGCACCGCAGAATAAATTAGAGAAGTGCGATCAAGCTATTGTATGAAATTCTTCTAATCAAAGACAAACTATACAATCCATCATCATTCTTCGAATTAAATTTTTGCAACTACTTAGTTGAAAGAACGCACACCAGAACAATCATAATAGCAATAAGAACAAAAATACAAATGAAAGTATTATTATCAAAACATAAATCAAATAGTAAGATTTACCTCCAACTCCTAGAAAGAGGAGTTTAGTTAATGAAGAGGCTAAGAACAAATCCTATGATATACATGTATTGTGGTATATATGAATCGATTACCTAAAACTGAATAAAATACGTTTATAGAGACTGCCAGAAAGCCTTTACAAATAAGCTCTAAAACCCTAAAACAACGAAGAAAGAAATTCATCGACTTTGCGCAGGCAGGGCGTGCCCAGCAATTGGCGCAGCAATGCCAAGCACTCAGATCTTTTTCTTGCACGCACTTTGATGCTGATCCTGATTTGGTCCTTGATTTTTGATCTTTTTTCAGAATAACAATTTTTCGCTTCAAAATAACTTATTTCTATTATTTTGACGTTTTCTGCTCGAAATTCCTAAAATATGCAAAATTAAATATACAAGCATAAAATCATGCATAATTACATCAAAATAGTCATAAAAATAGCACTAAAACATATGCATATTTGAGTGATATCATTTAGTTCATGGACTTGAATGGATTATATTTAATGTTTGTTTGAACTTCTCGTTCATTTGCAAACTTTCGATTCGTTTGTGAACTTCTGGTTCATTTGCATATAGCGTGTATTTCTTCTATAAATCAACAACAATATTAATAAAAATATGAATAATTTCCACGCATAAATTATAAGCAAACAAATAATAGCAGAAACGTCATCTACTTACAATCTGAAAACCTATACCCCTTGATTATGCGTAACTAAAAAAAATCTAACCGATAAGTAAATGAATTGCAAGTTACAACTTTAAAAGTTTTAAACAAGCCCCTATTTTCCACGCCGTTAAATGAACAAACTTGCAAACAAAATAAATTAATTTAATACAAACTATTAAATAATATAAAAAGAAAATAATAAATCTGTCCAAGAATCAATAAATAAATTAGTCAAAAAAAATATCCTAAGTGGCTGATATGAAAGTCCAAAAGAATAACCCAATATTGAAATTTAAGCAGCCCATAGAAATTAGTTCATATTTCATAGGCCCAGTAAAAAGAATAGACCAAAAAATTGAAAAAAAAAATCAACTTTAGTGAAATCGACCTAGTCCATTAGCCCACAGGTCAGTCAAGTTGTCCACGGGTCGGTCCAAAAGTTAACGAATTCTTCAGGATATCTGACGAGGCGGGTTTGTGGTCGGGCTAGGGTTTTAAAATCCGCCATTTGCTAAGCAGGCTGCGCGCCGTCCGTAAGGGGGCCGACTGGGTTTCTCAAGGTGGCAACGATTTTGACCATAGTTTGCCTTGATTTTTATGTCGATTTGATCTTCACCGGATGAGGATTAAAACCCTATGTAAATTCAACAAAAAAGATCAATTTTCAGGCATTATAGGTGAACCGATTGTTAGGGTTTTTCGTCGTTTAACCCGAAAGGAATTTTTCGTCGTTATCGATGATTTCAAGTCGTTCTCCATTGACTATGATGCGAGGGAGGTCGCCTTTGAGGGGCGATCAACATCCCTTAATTACCGTCCCTAAATTGTTGAGATTTTTAGGGAATCCATGTGAAATCAAATGAACCCTAGTTCGATTTTAGTTTTTTTTTTTTCATTTTTTTCTTTCGACATTTGTTTGTGTCGATTCGTATTTACATGTGTCCATTGGTGGAGTTTTGGTGCAAGAGTCAGCCGCATAACCAGATTGAAAGAAATTCGTCAATAAACTGACGATTTTCGTTTAAAAACTCTAGACACTACATAATTTCAGGACACTGAAAACAGATCTAACAAAAATGAAGGTTTTCGTTAAAAAAATGCAGTGATTTTTGAAAGAAAAACCATTATAGTCTTAAAACAAAAAGTCTTGAGTTTATACAATTGGACATATATCATAAACAATGAAAGCATATGTTTCATAATCTAAATTTTTGAATAGAAACATCAGCTTAATTACTCTACCAAAACTTAATTAACCTTGATAGTTTGGGAAACGATCATGCTGATAACTTGTAAGTACTTTTGTGAACAATATGAAAGAACAATCAAGTAAAGAGAGACAGAGAGAATAGGGAGGAATAAAGAGATTTTATTAAAGGTTCGATTACGAATACTATATACGGTAATATCGAGTAATATGGTACTGTTTACAATATGAATATAAGATATGCGTTTATCAAATAAAAAACTAAATTGCACCCATGATGTGAAAGATTTGAATGTGATGTGAGGAGAGAATATGATGTAAAATATTTGAATGTGAGGAGAGAATTGAGGAAAGATGAGAGAGAATATGATGTGAAAGGTTTGAATTGATTTGTGAGAGCAGGGGCGAAGCCAAAATTTTCTTGTCGCGGGGGCGAGATTGTACGGGGATTCGGGGGCAGCACCCACAATTTTTTTTTCGGATCGGACAAGTAAACAAATAGATCGGATCTAGGCCGTTTAATTAAAAACGTGTTTATTGATCAACCAAAATGAACAATCATAATCATATATTAAGGTCAAAATCACTACATAAAATGAAATAATTCATGTTTGAAACGAAACGAAATGAAGTAATACAATTTTATACGAAATGCATTCATGTTTGAAACGAAACGAAGTAATACAATTTTAAACGAAACGAAATGAATTCATGTTTGAAACAAAATAAAATGAGGGATTAAAAACCTCCATTTTTTTCGACAATACTATTACTTTTGAAAGGGTTCCGCCGCTATGTGAGTGTGTATATGTATATAGTAGTAAATGGAAATTGTTCGATATTAACATAATGATATATTGATATTGAATAATATTTGAATGTAATATTGAATATATATGTGAAATGTATGATGTAAATGATATTATGATATAAAAAATGGTCGAATTGATGATCTAAAATCTCACTAAATATATAGCGAAAGAACCCTATTTACATAAAAACTGTAATCAGAATCTATTTAGCAATAACTATTAACGGAGGTTGATCCAAGTGGTAAGCGGCTTAGATTTGTTTAAATGAGGTCTCGAGTTTTAGTCTTACCGTATGCATAAAATCTCTGTTGGAAGACTCACCCGCCAATGCTAGATGCTCGACCGGGTCCTACTGATTAGTAACTATCGTAAAGAGCAATTAAAAAAAAAACAATAACCAACTTACCATATATTCATAACACCAATAATATTTTTTCCCCTCAAGTGGAGCAAGTTCTATGTTTGGTAAGTAACTCCATTACAATATTTTGTTGCAGCAAGCTGAGAGAGTAGTAGCAGTTTTTAATTTGAAGTTGCCCTAATTAAACCCTACTTTTACAAATCCAAACTAGCCCTTAAATAATCCCCAACTTCTCCGCTCACAATTCAGCGCAGAAGAGCGAAAAATCATCAACTCTGCGTTCGCCTCGAAGCCCTCGACACCATCCATAGATTATATCCGCTGCTTCAGATACACACAGTAACCGTGTAAGTGTGTGTGCCCAGCGTAACGCGCCACCACGACCATACCACCTCCAATTCAGTTACTCCGGCCGTTCAGAACCCTAATTGAAGCGCCATGGATCCGGATTCAGCTCAAGTCCAGCAAGCGCAACTCGCGGCAATCCTCGGTCCCGATCCAGCACCGTTCGAGACCCTGATTTCGCACCTTATGTCGTCGTCGAACGAGCAAAGGTCGCAGGCGGAACTCATTTTCAACCTCTGCAAGCAAAACGACCCGAACACGCTCGTTCTCAAGCTCGCGCAGCTCCTCCAGTTATCGCCTCACGTCGAGGCCCGCGCCATGTCCGCAATTCTGCTGCGGAAGCAGTTGACTCGCGATGACTCGTACATATGGCCGCGCTTGTCTCCTCAGACTCAATCTTCTCTGAAATCTATCTTCCTCGCCTGCGTGCAGCGGGAGGAGGCGAAGACGATTATGAAAAAGCTTTGCGACACCGTTTCGGAACTTGCTTCTGGAATTTTGCCTGATAATGGTTGGCCGGAGTTGTTGCCGTTTATGTTTCAGTGTGTTTCCTCGGATTCGCCTAAGCTTCAGGAATCAGCTTTTTTGATTTTTGCTCAGTTGTCTCAGTACATCGGTGAAACCCTAATTCCTCACATTAAGCACTTGCACGGAGTGTTTTTACAGACTTTGACCACGTCCTCTAGCTCAGATGTGAGAATTGCTGCATTGAGTGCGGTGATTAATTTTATCCAGTGCTTATCGAGCTCTGGTGATCGTGATCGGTTCCAGGATTTATTGCCTGCGATGATGAGGACACTCACGGAAGCTTTGAATTGCGGACAGGAGGCAACTGCTCAGGAGGCTTTGGAATTGTTGATTGAATTGGCTGGGTCTGAGCCGAGATTTTTGAGGAGGCAATTGGTGGAAGTAGTGGGGTCCATGCTGCAGATAGCGGAGGCAGATACACTGGAAGAAGGCACGAGGCATCTTGCTATTGAATTTGTTATTACTTTAGCAGAGGCGAGAGAGCGGGCGCCTGGGATGATGAGGAAGTTGCCTCAGTTTATCAGTAGGTTGTTTGCAATTTTAATGAAAATGCTGTTGGATATTGAAGATGAACCCGCGTGGCACAGTGCAGAGAACGAGGACGAGGATGCTGGGGAGTCGAGTAATTACAGTGTTGGTCAGGAGTGTTTGGATCGTTTAGCTATTGCATTGGGTGGAAATACAATTGTTCCTGTCGCGTCAGAGCAGTTGCCAGCTTACTTGGCTGCTCCTGAGTGGCAAAAACATCACTCTGCACTCATTGCACTTGCTCAGATTGCTGAGGGGTGCTCCAAGGTACTGAATTTACTTGTTTTGATTATATCTTGGATAACATGGATATGTTGAAAACGACATGGAATAATGGTTCATATGCAAACATGCTGCATTTATGCAGTCTAATGACTTCTGTCTTCTCCTTTAGTGCACTCCCGCTGAACTTTCTATTAAAATTCACCAGCCATTATGGTTTTTTTCTCTTTCCTTTTTCTTTGTTTTGGCTACTTGCAGGCAATAAGTGATTTTCACTGGACTGTTTGTTTTTCCAACTCGCTTTAGCCTTTTGTTCTCGTTGCTTAGGAAGAAACAACGCTGCAAGTTTGGTTGAGATTATATTGTTACCTTGTTGCAGGTAATGATAAAAAATTTGGAACAAGTGGTGACCATGGTTTTGAACTCATTCCAAGATCCCCATGCTCGTGTGAGATGGGCTGCAATTAATGCGATTGGGCAACTTTCTACAGATTTAGGTCCTGACTTGCAAGTTCAGTACCACCAACGGGTGTTGCCAGCACTAGCTGCAGCAATGGACGACTTCCAAAACCCCCGTGTCCAGGTGTGTATGTATAAGGGAACTCAACTTGTTGTTTATCTAGCAGATATTGATTTCACGATGAATTGATTATACTTTAGTTTTTTGTTTTGTTAAAAAAGATACCCCTTGATGAATGCTGCATTAGTTACCTTTATAATTGATCTGTGCTCATTCTGTATGGATCAATCTATAAATGACATACTCATATTGAAAGGCTCACTTTATGCCACCAAAATTAGAGTCTAAATCTCTAAGAAATGCTATTTGAAGTTTGTGTGGATAGTGCTTAATGGCTTATGCTTTCTTATCCTTTATAAAAATGTGAACTGTAAGCATTTCAATTGTTTTGATTAAATGTCGTGTTTCATCAATAAAATTGGGGGTCTTTATCATGTAACCATCTAAAAATTCCTTATGAGTACTTATTATTCGCAAATGAGGATCATGTAACAGACGTAACTATCACTTACTTTTTGCATTTTACTGTGTTAGTTGTCATATAGAGTAATAATATGTACATTTTTATTCTCTTCAAAGAAAGTAACTAGAAGATCTATTAATATGCGAATTCAAATATCTGTCAAACATCTGATGACATTGACATTTCCTGTTTTCTATCTAGTCTAGATGGCAGCCTGAGCTTTATGAAAACTCCCGTTTGAAATCATGTTGATTGTCTAGTATTCCGTGTAACAATGTAAGCAGTCTTGATTTGACTAGAGTTACTGATTTTGATATATCACTATTTTCTGTCATGATTAACAAGAAGTTTTACAGAGGAAATAAATATCAAAAGATGGCTGACATGTGAGCAACAAAGGAAGGGTGTGTTCACCTGTCCGGTTTTTTAAACATTGTTTGAAAAACAAAACAAAAACACAAGTTTTTTAAACACAAATTTTCTCTCTCTACCTATTATTTTTACATACCCCTATATCACCTTTATATCCTATCAAACATCACATCAAATCACAACTATCATTCTCTCTCTCTTTCTCTCCCCATCACTATCATGTAATTTTTTCTAATTTAAAGGGCAAAATTGTAAAACTCTTACAAAACCAAGACCAACACAAAACACAAACAAAAACAAAACATATTAAAAAACTCCACGGCCAAACGCACCCGAAGTTTAACAAGCAGTTAATTATTCATGACCCATGTTTTGAGATCCTGACGTATGTAATATGTTCTAATACAAGTTTTATGCTGTGAAAACATCACTACAGGGCTAATGAGGGCCATCTTCTCCGTAGCCTTTTGAGATTATGCATTGACCTCATTGGAATAGATTATGCATTGACCTCATTGGAATATACTATGCATTGACCTCATTGGAATAGACTATGCATTGACCTCATTGGAATATACTATGCATTGACCTCATTGGAATAGGTTTGTTTGCATTTTGGCTAATACTACGCCATTACTTCACTTTTGAATATTAGCAATTGGATTCATCTTTTATGCACTTTATATTCAGATCAGTTTCAGTTATACTGCTAAAGGTCATAAGAATATGTGTCTCAGTGAATCCAAAACTTCATTACTTCCTAGTCTTTGCACAAACAAAAATAAACGCTAACTAATTTGTTTTGGCCGTGATGATGCAATTTACATGTGGAAGCTTATGTTTTATTACAACCTAAAACTAAACCATAATGTGAAGTTAATCGATGTGTGTTTTAAATTTATATTGCCTTTGTCAATCTTTTCAATATTTGAACTAGAAGTTTGTGTATTGTAATTATTTGGACTAGATGTATAATGTGTTAAATTTTCTCAATTTGAAATTTGATGGCCTTGCCCACCTTTATAGATGAGAGATGGTATAAACACTAGGATCACAATGAAAAAACATACAGTAGTATTTCAGCATTGGTCTTTACAGATTGAAGGAAGGTAACTCAAACACATAGGTCCATATTCGAAACTCTAAACTAGGCAAGCTTGCAAAGTAGTTGTATAACATTGTTGTTATATAATTAAACTAATGGAAGACAATTTGTGAATCCTAGTAAGATGAATGTGTAAAAGTAAAATTATCTACTTTTATATGCATTAGTTAGACTCCTGGCTTTGCCCCTGTTAGTTTAATATCCGATTGTGCCAAGTTTCATGCTTGCTGTTCATACATATCGATCGGTTGTATCACTTAGAGCCGGTGGTTATAAGATACCTCATATTTTTTCCGGCAAAAGATTCCACTTGCCATTATTATAAGTCAACATGTGACGAAAGCAAATGAAATGGAATGGGAGTAGAATTTAGGCCTATATCAATACACTCTACAGGAGTGACGAGTGCATGGAACCCTGATTCATTGAATATGTAGTCAACAGCATGGCCAATTTGCCTTTGATATACTTTTGAGTAGGGTTTCTATGATAAACATGGCTGAGGTTGGAGTTGGAGTGTTACATCTGTAGCAGTAATGTGAACAATGAACATTTAAAAAGCTAGCATCATGATTCCTCGCTGATGGCTCGGTGCTCGGGTCTGGTACTGTATGTATGGTGCTCACTTGACACCTATGTTTTGCTTTTATGTTAAATTAGATTAGAGAAAGTAGTTCAAGTTCAAGCATTGTTTATCTCTCTCAAGTTCAGGCATTTATGTCCCTCACTGGAATAAATGTGCTGTCATTAACTACGGGTTTTTGATTTTTTAGTCGGAGCTTCTGGTTGGAATAGAAGAGACACTCTATTGAGATGTAGGAAAGGGTTTACAAGAGCAATGCATCCAGTCTCCATGTTCTAGAAGTGAAAGAAAAATCCCCAAGAAATTATTAGCCATGGCACTGGTGGTAGAAACAAATACATTCCTCAAAAGTACTGGTGGATAGACATGATTATATGAACCCATGTCTTGGGTGATATTGATATATATTGAGCTTTCTTTTAGAATCTGGAGTTATGAATCCATAGACAATAATCAGTGTGTCTCTGTGCACAATTTGCACATTATTGCAACATATATGATTTGGACTATCAAAGATGGGTCATTGGGTTGGCCTGAGTGAAAGGGGCTCTTGTCGCTTAAGCAAGAGGCCTTGAGTTCAAGCCCAAGTGGGTTGTTGCATACACAAGGGCTTGAACTCGAGACCTCTTGCTTAAGCGACAAGAGCCCCTTCCACTCAGGCCAACCCATCTTTGCACCTGACAGTACCTCACTTAGGCCAACCCATCTTTGCACTTGACAGTACCTCGAGGGATTAGTCTTGAGATCGGCCTGAGGACACCCTAGGAAACCAAGAAAAGAAAAGGTTTGGACTACTGTGTTTCATTATATCAAACACAGTTTTAGTATGCTATAGGCATTTTCTTTTCCGTGTTTTCTCATTCATTGTGACAATCTTAAATAAGCTCCCGTTTTCAAAATTCAATTCGGTAATTAAGCTGTATTTTCCTGTATCGTTTACTTTTCCACAGGCACATGCTGCTTCAGCCGTGCTAAATTTCAGTGAGAACTGTACACCTGATATCTTAACACCATACTTGGATGGAATAGTGAGCAAACTGCTTGTTCTATTACAGGTAAAATTACCTAGGCCAAACACAATTCCACTAACCTAAATACATCCTTTGGATTAGGGCATGTTTTCGCCTTTAGGGAGATCAGATCATTTCAAGTCGCTCATTATTATTGTTTGATCTGCACTCTGCAGAATGGCAAGCAAATGGTGCAAGAAGGGGCTTTGACTGCTCTGGCTTCAGTTGCTGATTCATCACAAGTATGTTATGATAGAAACTTCTTAATTGCTAAGACAACAGATTTGTTTTGATCCCTGAGTATTGTGCTTGGTGTATCGGCAGGAGCACTTCCAAAAATATTATGATGCCGTTATGCCCTACTTGAAAGCTATTTTAGTAAATGCCAATGACAAGTCTAATCGCATGCTACGAGCTAAAGCTATGGAATGTATTAGCTTAGTTGGAATGGCAGTTGGAAAGGAAAAGTTCAGAGATGATGCCAAGCAGGTGAGTTGCAACATGTTTCTGAGTGTGTCTTCATACAACATATGCACTTCTCCTTGTTGGGCCACGATCATAAATTTCTTGATGCTTTTATTTTGTTATCTATAAATTATTATTATTATTATTATTTTCTGGTTTATTTCCGGGTGAGGATGAATTCTAACGTAAGCAAGTTTTCCAACCTATATTTTTGCTACTTGTTGGGTCTAATTCAGGTCTGCTCCATTATTCCTTTTAACTTCTGAAGTCTGTACTTGATTTTTGTCGTGATGGTAGCAACTTAAATACTTATAGTATGTCCAATGTATATTTTGATATCTACATCATCTTGTTGTTTGAAGGTAATGGAAGTGCTTATGTCATTGCAAGGAACACAAATGGAGACGGATGATCCTACCACCAGTTATATGCTACAAGTATGTGTAGTCTAACAGAAGCAATGCTTGTATGATGCTTATTTGTTGAATTCGTTGTAATATACATTTTGTATGTGCTGTAGGCATGGGCTAGGCTATGCAAGTGTTTGGGACAGGATTTTCTCCCTTATATGAGTGTAGTCATGCCTCCTCTGCTCCAGTCTGCGCAACTTAAGCCTGATGTAATCATTACATCTGCAGATTCAGATAATGAAATTGATGAATCTGATGATGAGAGGTATGCTCTCATTTGAAGCTCATCAACGTTGTTATGAAATGCATCATAAAATGCTTGATGAACAATTGAGGTGGCATATGTGTTGCAACATGGGGAAGAAGGATAACTGATTGTGGTCTTTATGGACCTACTTCAGAAGTGGGATTGTGGAATTCCATTGCTGAAACACTTCCCCACGTTTCTTCTTTTTACATGGTCTTACTTCTTGAGGGCTGGAATGACACCTTCTATTAAGACCTTTTTTGACGTTGTCAACTGTTGAATCCCTGAATGTTTGGGATCGAATGGATGTGTACAAAGGTATTGTCTCCTGGTTTTAAGTTAGAAATAGATAGGTTGTTAGCGCATTTGTTTTAGATTGATGTCCTACTTTCTTTTGGTGACGCATGGGTTTCCCTTAGGCATATAACCCTTCGAGGTATCTAGTTCTACCCAAGCACCATAGTTATCAATATCATACGACACGACATGATTCGAGATAAAGATGTCCATTGAAACGTATCGCTGAGATGAATCGTAGATGGTATATATTCATATGTATTGTCGATTCACGATATGTATCTTATGATACACCGATATGTATGATACACCGATATACATAAATTGCGGGCCCTGTTCGGGTCCGGCAGACCCAAATGTATAGGAAATAAGCAAATTACTGATTTTTTTCTTGAGAACTCTGAATTTTCGTCCCTACGTGATTTGGCAAGGGTTGAGTTGTTGAGTATATTTCTTGTCTTCTAATTTGACTTGGGTTATTTGGTTTTTCTTTGAAATATTGGCAAGCAATGATTTTTGACTTGGCTATATGACTTCTACACGTCTTGCGTTAGTTGGTGATTTAGATCTTAGAGTTTTGATTATCATTACTTTAAGAAAGTGAGATCAACGGTGCGCCTGGTTCATGCAAAGAAGGCAGATCTTCTTACTTTAGACAATGTAGTGCATAAGAGTGCTCTAAATTTTACATCAAAATCAAGTCATACAAGAAATTCTATTTATATTAGATATTAGATTTTAGTTATAATATATTTAAAATTTGTGATAAGCAATTTGATTTTTGACCCCTTCGAGACACCTATGCCAAGCACTCGGATAAAGATAGCAAGATTACTTGAAGTTCCATATTTCTGTAAATTTATGTGAGATGTAGAGGGAGGAAGGTTGGGGATGCAAGTTTACAATTTTTACTGTCAACTTTCTACTTCACAAAATAACTCGTCTTCTCATCTTTAATTGTCTGAGTAACAAATGTGTTTATAGTCTTGTTTATTGATGCTCTCACTTAGGAGGAAGGCTCTGATATGTGATTCTAGAATTATAAACTTATATGAATTGGCACTGATGGCGCTGAGTCAAATGTTAATGTGGTGCTAAAGTTTTTTGTGATTTACTCTATTTATGTCCAGTATTTTGGAACAGTCTTTTCTGTTTTGTTGCAAGAATCATCAAAAATATATTCTTGCAAACTTTTAGATTTAGTCCATGTTTATCGGCAAGCTGGAGCAGCTTTTATTTCGTTCTCGGAGATCATGTCACTAAATCTCTTTAGATTTTCAACATACTGTTTATAGCAAGTCAAATTTTTTTTTTTAACTTTGCTTAATGATGTTCTTACTGAAAATTTACAATCCAGTTATATATATTTTTGGTCATTGTTCGTTTCAATTTTAGATGTATTTTGGCAATATCTAAAATCCTATGTTGTCAATGACTTGGAATGAATGCTAGCTGGAATTACCTACTTTGAAAAGGGTATCTTTTATTTTGCTAAGATTCGTGTACTTTGCAGTATGGAGACCATCACCCTTGGGGATAAACGAATAGGTATCAAGACGAGTGTCCTAGAGGAGAAAGCTACAGCATGTAACATGTTATGTTGCTATGCCGATGAGTTGAAAGAGGGTTTCTATCCATGGATTGATCAGGTTGGTCCAGACCATGTTAGGATCTTCCTTTTTAGGTCGTTTGACAAAAGTGATGCTAATCCATAACCATACATCTATTGAGCAGGTTGCTCCAACTTTGGTGCCTCTCCTAAAATTTTATTTCCATGAAGAAGTAAGGAAAGCGGCCGTGTCAGGTAAACTTACAATTGTTTCTTCCACTGGGAGAATGTTTCAAGTTGCTGCTGAAGTACTGAGATCTTGTTGTGAAATTTTGCCTTTCTGCTCTAGCCATGCCCGAGCTACTACGCTCTGCTAAACTAGCTATAGAGAAGGGGCTTGCCCAGGGTCGTACCGAGTCTTACATTAAGCAGTTGTCTGACTACATAATACCAGCTTTGGTGGAAGCTTTACATAAGGTGAGAACTGTTGGCTGTTCTCATTTCATGCTCTATTTGGCTTTTCCTTGTGAAGATGTGGTACTTACTTTGCAGGTCGTAAAATAAATGTAATTGCAGGAGCCTGACACAGAAATCTGTGCAAATATGTTGGATGCATTAAATGAATGTGTACAGGTTAGTCATAATCGCCCGGGTGGCATATAGTTTCCCCCCCTTTCAACTTCTGGTGATAGTTCCTCATCAAAATTGAATTTAATACTTATCTGCTTCTTGTTAAACATATAGTGTCTTTTAGTGATGTGCTATGAATTGTGCTGTTAAAAAAAAAATCTCTTAATGATGATTTGTTTTTCAAGCTAGAACTACTCTGGAAATTGGACTCAGCTTGTTTCCTAATTACTAGGGAAATTTTCTGGTGACAGATGGAGCCATTCATAGGCTCTGGATACTGGCTCCCCCCTCCCCCAAAGAAAAGTAAAGGAAAAAAAAAAGGAAAAAAGTGAAATTTGAAGTAAGATGTGCAAGTTTTTATGAAATTTTGATCAAGTTTCATTAAATTGCTCCCTTAATTTTAAAAAGAATAAGCAGAGTTAGATTTACACCCTCCCAAAATGATCTGAGATCGAAATGCTATATCAGAGGTGTCCGTCTCCTCCACAACTCCTTGCTTCACTACTGTTGGTGGCTTGATTAATTTTTCTCTGATTTCGATGGCTGGGGATGGTGTGAATGTTTTTCTTATTGCATCATGAAGAGAGCTCTACTTTCACTGGTTGAGTGAGAGTGTGCGTATGGGATGACTTCATGACCGTTTTTACTTGTATTCTTATAGCCAATTGTCTGACTCTATTCACCTAAAGTTTGTTCAAGCTTGTCCATCTTGAAAAACTTAGGCTACAACAGTATTCTGTTCGGTCAGTGCATCTCGAACATTGTAATCTAAGCACGATTTATGAGGACTTCTTAATGGTTTAAGGAAGCTGGTCAACTCTCCAATTTCTCATTTCAGATGGAAAGAACAACTTTTGTGTTGCACTGCTGAATGATAGACCCGCTTCCATTGTCATTTTATGTTGATGCGTGATAATGGCATAATGCATGTACCTGCATTATTGATCTTTTGATTCCCTTTTGCATGTTATGCCTTATGATTCCATGCCCCCCATCGACGTTAGTTGCTTTACCGCTGGGCACTGAAACTTGTCGAGTAGCTTGGCCAACTTGTCTGATTTATTTTACTGCTCCATTTAGTTATAAGATTGATTTTTTATAGTGGAAACGGGGTCGATGGATTTGGAGCTACTTAGCTTGATATATCATTTCTTATTAAGTATTTATGGCAAGAATGCCCGTCTTTTTAAAAAGGATGAGGGGCTTTTTAATCATTTGACCTGCCTCTCAGTATGAATATGATTTCTGGTCTCTTGAATGCTTATGTTTTATCCTTATAAGTTGTAACAATGTACAATATAGTTGTCAGCTCCTCTATGGTCAGTTTAATGTGCATCTTTGTTTGATAAAGTTCTCACTCCCCAGTTGCATTTTGTTCAAAGTCCATAACCTCGTCTTTTCAATTTTGCTTTTAGATCTCTGGACCACTCCTGGATGAACCCCAGGTTCGGAGCATTGTGGACGAGATAAAGCAGGTGATCACAGCCAGTTCTAGTAGAAAAAGAGAACGAGCAGAAAGGGCTAAAGCTGAAGATTTTGATGCTGAGGAGGGAGAGCTGCTTAAAGAGGAAAACGAGCAAGAAGAAGAAGTTTTTGACCAAGTACATTCTCTGATACTCTTGTAGTTCGAGTATGAAACATTTAGGTGTAATAAGCATTCTTCTTTTTTTTTTTCAAAATTTGTTGTTTACTAGTGTTATTACTCTTTGGCTCTATTTTCTTTATTCAGGTTGGAGAGATCTTGGGGACTTTGATAAAAACATTCAAAGCCTCTTTCTTACCATTTTTTGATGAGCTGTCATCCTATCTTATGCCTATGTGGGTAAGTTCCACCACCTAGATAACCCTCTACGCACTCAACCCTTTTTCATAAATTTGAATGAGATTCTATTACTGCTTTGGTGCCTTATGACGTTCATGCTCCGTTTAATTAAGGGCAAAGACAAAACAACTGAAGAGAGAAGGATAGCAATTTGTATTTTTGATGATGTTGCTGAACAGTGCCGTGAAGCAGCTCTAAAGTATGTATGTGTATCAGAAGCTGCTCTTTAGAATTGTGCTCCGATTCATCTAATGTGACTAATTTTTGTTCATGCATCAGGTACTATGATACATATCTTCCTTTCCTTTTAGAAGCATGCAATGACGAGAATTCAGATGTTCGACAGGTCTGCATTTGCTACAGTTGTCGATTTGTCTACTTGCTTGAGCTGGTGCTAATTGCTTCAAACTTTTGTTCATTATTTTTCAGGCAGCGGTTTATGGTCTTGGCGTTTGTGCAGAATATGGTGGTTCTGTTATTAAACCTCTTATTGGAGGTATACCGACCTGGCTCCCCCAACCCCTTTCACCACAAAGAAAAGTTCAATTTTCAGGCAGCGGTTTATCGTCTTGGTGTTTGCTGTAGACTTATCGTTTTTTGAAGACCACAAAACATCATAGTACTTTTAATGTAAATGAATAAATACATTATTCTGTCTGAAATATAATCAAATTGACTTGAAAATTTAAAATGAGACTTCTTCTGGTGTAGGGAGTAGTTAATTTTTCTGTGCACTGTATATGTGCTTATCTGTTTATTGCATTCATCAGAGGCTCTTTCAAGGCTTAATGCGGTGATAAGACATCCTAATGCACAGCATCCGGATAACATAATGGCATATGATAATGCTGTTTCTGCTTTGGGAAAGATATGCCAGTTTCATCGTGACAGTATTGATTCGTCTCAGGTTGGTTTACAATTCATTTTACGATATCCATTTTAATTATCTGTTGTAGAATTGTACTATGATTTGTTGCCTATGCATGATTTCATGTTTTTAAAGAGATTTGTGATATTTAGTAACCCGGGTATGGGAAGTTCATGCAAGCCATTTGCTCGGTCTTGTTATATGTTTCAGGGGTTACAATACATGCGTTTCTGTATTCTGAATGTTAGTGTCAAATAAGAAGTATACCAGATTTAATTGCCTGGGACAAAGGAGCAAAAAGGAGAACTAGGAGGCAGGGCTTTGCATCGTATCATGGGTGCATAAACATTGACCCTGGGGCTCTCTTGCATCCCTAGATAGGGTTGCATAACACATCAAATTAGCAAGCTTAGAATATTCTTCATCCAACTGTAGCTAGAACAGTACAAGTGTAAAATAAGAAACTAGGACTTTGGAACGAAGACAACTTGGGCCCATACTCTCAAACATCTCTAAACTAAGGATAGAAAACCAATGGGAGACCGTAATGATTGATATTTAGCAAATTGTGTTGCAAGCAAGCGAAGTGCTCATGAACTTATTTGAGTTTGCGGGCTCGTTTATAATCGAGTTGGACTCGAGCTTTATTTTAAGTCTTGTTCACTAAACAAGCCAAACTCGAGCTTAGGGTAGTTGGGTTTGTATATATCCACAAACTATTTACGCTCGTCAAAACACAAACTGAATTGTATTGAATATGAATATACGGTACCAACTTCATTGGGGGCCTAAATGTATGTTAAAGCTAATCTGTACCCCACGTGAATAAAATCTATGGATCCCCAATTATATCTTCCAAGATCTGGGATAAAATCAAACCTTATAACTCCTACAGAAAAATAGCCGCTTCCGGGCATCCTGTTCTCCCACGTCTCTTCATCCCCATCCATACAGTGGAGAGACTAATCAAAGGAGAAATTGTCTCCATTACCGCAGTGTTGTGCGTAAAAGAAAGCAGACGATATACAAGATCTTGGCCGGAGAACGAAGAAAATGAAGATTTGAGCCCGAGGCACCGTCGAGGTTTATTCATCACCTCCAATGACAACCCTTGGTCGGTTACGTGGTTAAAAATGCTCCTGATTTTACATTTCTGAAAGATTCCGTCATATTTGATGGTCAAAATTACAGATCTAGGGATTTAGTTTTGAAATTTGGGGTTTGATTGATTTTCAAGTTTTTTTTTTCTGGTTTTTAAATCAGTATGTATTCATTTGTACAAATGGTTAGAATCTGAGAAAATCATCTTTGCAGATTACTTTTTCTACTCTCATCTCTTTTCCTTCTTACTTATTTCTGGAAAACTGCAAGAAAAGCCATTCACTTGGCTCGAGCTTTTATGAAGATTGTTCGAACCGAACTTGAATAGAAATATCAAAGCTCGTCACAAAGTCGAGCTGAACTCAAGCCTTGCTCAACACCAAGCGAGCCGAGCCCGAACACTCAATAGTTCGGATCTGTTCCTTTGCAGCCCTATTGGCACTAGGCGAATCTTTTTGTATTAGATCGTGTTTCTTTGAAACTTGGTGGTGTTTTCCATAGCGTTCCGGGGGTGGATTTAGTGTCTTGGACATGTTTCATTTGCTTTGCTCTTCTTCTTAGCTTTCGAACACACTTGCAATGGTGCTGGAAGCTTGTTCAAAGATGTCATTGTTTTCAAAGTTTCGAAGGAACTAATGTCCCGTCTCTTTCATGTCCTCATCTTTGAAAATGACATATTGTTTTATAGCAGAATTGAGAAGGTGTTACAGAATAAATGCAATTTTCATTGACAAGAAAAAAGGAACAGATTGGGGAAGGCTTAGTTACAGAATTTGTTTCCAACAGCTTCTTTCAGGTTTTATTAGATGATTACAAAGCATTACAAATTCGCCAGGGTACATGGACTCCTAAAAACTATCAAAGCATATTTGAAATGGATTTCTCACTTTCTAATTAAAACAGACACTGTTTGGCTTTAATAGATAGGGAGTGCTCACAATGATAAAACAGTTGAGTGGTTTTTTTAGCTGAACTGAGAATGGTAGAGATTTGATAAAGAGCAGAGTACGAGCTTTAGATATCTATCAATTCTTTTTTATTCCTTGTGACATAAGAAAGTAGAAATCAACGTGCACGCAATGAGAAGTATCTTCTGCTTAGAGTTTCCCACAATGTATTCATAGCTTTGGAGATGCTCACTTCCTTTATTGTGGAGACATGCTTGTGCATTTCAAGCATTGCTGAGGGTTTCTTGATGAACCCACATTCTTTCTTGTGGATACATCTTCTGCTAATTAAATCTGTCAGATTGAACACTCTTCCAGTTTATACTGTTTTCTTCTTCACAGTGGGAGCCATTAGTAAGGAAATTGATTGTCTTGTTGCTTGGCAGGTTCTTCCTGCTTGGTTAAGCTGTTTGCCAATCAAAGGTGATCTGATTGAGGCTAAAGTTGTTCATGACCTACTATGTTCAATGGTTGAGAGGTTAGAATACATGCTATCTTTTTCTAAGTGCGCATAGCTTCATCTTTTGTATCTTATGGTGCTATCAGATCGATGAATTAACCACCTTTTCATTCTACAGGTCAGACATGGAACTTCTGGGTCCCAACAATCAGTTTCTCCCCAAAATAGTCTCTGTATTTGCTGAGGTTTGTTATCTATCTTTGATTGCTATCAGTTTGAGAACAAGTCTTTTTATGATGTGGTACGTTAACCAAGAAAGCAACATTCTTATTTTAATTTATTGGTAGTGTACCAAAAAGGAGCATGTTCATAAAATGAGTTGGCCCAAAAATTTAGGAACAATATGCAGTGAATTAGGAAGACAATTTGTTGCTGGCACAATTTTGAGATTCTATGTAGCTCCAACAGGATACCAAATGCAAAAAGGAGTTCAAGTTTCCACACACTATGTAAACATTTGGAAGGTGTATGGTCACTGTCAACTGGAATGCTAGAGAGAGGGAAGACCAAAACTAACATGGATTGAGATTATTTAATATAAGGTTTGAGGTATATATTGCTGATAGATCTGAATGATGGGAGAAAGGCATGTTACCTTCCCAAGTAATAATGACAAGGGCCAGTAAAATTATTTCTAGATATTTAGTTTGTGTTTGAAGTTCATTTCAGCTATCCTACTCAGTCTCGCACAGATTTTGTTTAGTTGTCACTTTAGGTGCATGTAGGACCTACTATCAATTTAATGTGCATTACTGCCAGTCTGCCACCGTTCTCCTCAAATTGTCCATGTTTAATGTCAAACATATTTGGAACTCCGATAATTTAAAAATCAAAGAAGCTTATGTCTAAAATCCAAGCTCAATGTACCAAGGTATAATCTTAATATTTTTCCAAACACGACTCTTATGGAAAAGCAGATATGAAAGGATTTCTGGAGTGAAACACTGTAAATATTTCATTTGGGGTGTTAAGGGATTATGTTGAAGTACACTCTTTAAAATAATGACCATACGAGGAAGGAGCAATTGCTGCCTCCCTCAAACGGCCTATCAGTACCGGCTTGCATGTCAAGTATTTTGAATAGAGATTCATTTTGCTTCTCATAAAATGCTTTTTTAGAAAATGTTTGTCCATGGTGTTTGGTAGTTTCATAAGCCAAGTCAACTGCAAGATATCTTTTAAGTCAAAAGGAAAATTGCCTGTCCTTTAAATACTCTATTTACTGATTTGAGCTCCTGAAAATTATTTTCTGGAAGATGATGCCCCCCACCATTTTCTTCCCACTTTTGAAGAAATTTTTAATGAAAAGGACTTGTCTTAGGCATTTTCGGGCCAGTTTTCCATGCATCACTAAAGCATATAAAAGATAAGTATTTTCATATGAAGACGACTACCTGAAATCATTTTCAGCATGTTACTTTCACGAGCATAACAAAACTATAGAGAAATGAAAATTCCTTCAGATAAGGTTTTTGTGAATGGTCCTTAATATTTATGGTAATTATCCGTTTCTTTGTTTACTCCTAGGATGAATCTATTCAACTGTTTATGCATTTGTGATGAAAGTGTGTATACGTAATGATTGGATAATCTATTTGGTATAGGTTCTATGCGCTGGCAAGGATCTTGCCACGGAGCAAACAACTAGTCGAATGATTAATTTGCTGAAGCAGCTTCAACAAACACTACCACCAGCAACTTTAGCTTCGACATGGTCATCCTTGCAGCCACAACAGCAACTTGCACTGCAATCTATCCTTTCATCGTAAGGCATATTGGAAGACTGATCAAGAGAAACATCATCCTCCAATATTCGGGGAACTGCTCCGGCCAGTCGGTTTGTGCATCCTCATATATTTGTTACCCATTCTTTGCCATTAAGTGTTTCATCATTCATTTTCGCATGATCTGATGTCACAACCTCCTGGGGTGGTTGTTGGTCGAGTGTGAGAACATTGTCGAGTGAAATGGGATTCCTTTTTTGTAGAATGTGTATATTGTACAAGTATTGTAGTGTGGTCCTAAATGGCACCCCTAAAAAAGGAGGGAGGTCTGAGTTACCATGCTTGAGGTTTTCATCAATTGGTAAATCCAAGGGGGAGTTTGAGGGTTGTCCGTTTGGCGATTCTTGTTGCAGTTTTGATCTTCTTGTTCATTTGTTTTCTTTGTCAATTGTGAGAGTAATACGACGACTTTAATGTTATAAAAGATGATTCATTTGGTTATTTGACAACAAATCTCTATGATATCAAGTGAATTGAAGTAACCCTAAATTCTTTTTCATTATTCTGCGCACAAGTTGGTATCATGAAATGATGGTGTTCAGAAGTTTATTTGGTATCGTTTCGTTTATTTTAAGCTTTCATTTAATCTTAAAAAGCAAATTATACACTACCAGTAGTAGTTCTTACCAATATGTTTGTCTTTTTATTTTTATTTTTAATTATCTTTGTTTGTTCCTTTATTTTTTTAAAGAGGGTTGTCAGTGGTTTTTCATTATCCCCATCGTAACTTAGTTACAAACCCGTGACATATTGAAACAAAGGAGGTTTTATCAGTAGACCGTGCCTCATTGTCCGGTATGTTTGATTCCTATTTACGGCGAGTATATGACAATTATTTGCTGCCGTAATTAGTTAGGCAGAAAATATTGGCAGAAGTAGCGGAGAAGAGTAGGAAGTCGGATTTTCTGTTCTAAGTGATGTTTAATCTCATGTCATATTGCTTTTAACAATGACATTTACTCATTTGATTTATAGTTTAAGATTTTGGGGTCAGAATTTAAGGGTTAGTGTATGATTTTAGCAAGATGAGGCAGAAAATGAGGTCAAAAAATTCGGAATTTCTCATAAAGTTAAGGTGTTTCTTTAATGTTGGTGTTAAATTATATGGTCCGGGGTGGAAAAGTCACAGTTTGTCATATCTGTATGAACAAGAATCTTAATACTATTTGAGAAGTGGACCGTAATAGTGCCGCCTTAATTGACATTTCTATTTTTCCTAACAGTGGCATAAAATTAAGGTAAAGAAGGAATCTTTTTGTCCAAATTAGTGAAAGATTAAGTGTAATGATTGAGGAAATGGACAAATAATCACTTTTTTGTGTTGTTCTTAATGACATGGGCAGAGAGGGCTACGGATCACCAGTTGAGAGACCGGACCAGACCAGACCAGACCAGCGCGCCGGGGAGTTGATGAACTAATTATTTGATCAATGTTTAGTCATGTTGGGCTTTGTTTTTGTGTATAACAAAACCGTCTGGTGGTGGGTTTTGTGAGATAATTAATGAGATTCGATTGATTGAAGATAGGAAATGGCCATGCTTATATAAGATTCTCTGTCTGACCTAATAATACAGGTTATTAAGATTAAATTAAGTTGTTAATTAAATAGTAGTAATTAACTAGTAACCGAGTGAGTATTTAGTTCATCATCAATCAAGAATAATTAAGGGAGATTGGAAAGGAGCCTAAGCCTATATATAGCTTGTTCCCGTAGGGCCGTGCGTCTGGCGTGTATCCAAGTGTCAGACCTACAAGGCATGAAAAAATATTTATCAAAAAGAAAAAAAAAATTGCAGAAAAGAGGGCAGGCCTTGGTGATGGCAACCCTAGTTTTCTTTTTTTTTTTTGGGGGGGGGGGGGGGGGAGTTTACCAATTTTTGGGTGGGGGG
>JAOWAN010000054.1:302120-322222 GCA_028566635.1 Lobelia cardinalis | reverse complement strand
AGAGAGAGAGAGAGAGAGAGAGAGAGAGAGAGAGAGAGAGAGAGAGAGAGAGAGAGAGAGAGAGAGAGAGAGGGAGATAAAGAAATTTACTGACGTTGGGGGAAGGGGCGGCTGAAAGGGAGAGAAAGGGAAGAGATCGACGGAAACAATGAGAGGCAGATGAAGAAATTTATTATGAATGGGAATGGGGCGGTTATTGAGATAGAGAAAAGGGGGAGAGTCTGGTGAAAATAATGAGAGGGTGAAGGTGAAAGGGGAAAGTGAGATAGGTATTGGGAATGGGAGAAAATGTGGATTTTTATGTGAGAATTAAATTTTTGGGCTGAGTTGATTATTTGACAACGGTTAATTGGACTGGATCTAGTGGCAACGGTCATAAATTTGACCGTTTGTCAAGCGGCTCTTTTCTATTTTTTTATATGTATTTGTATCTATAAAGACAACCCATTTTTTTTTCACTGCAATTCTGAAACTTCATTCGAAAATCCTACTCCTGCTCATTCACTACAATTCTGAAACTTTTATAAAAATTTCGTTACAGCTTTCTTCTGCTCATATTACATTTAAATATGGATGCAAATTAAAATTTTGATTGGAATCCATATTTTACTTTTATGCTTCAAAATCCCCAATTTGCAAATTATCCTAGACCAAATTTTCTCAATCCAAATTTTTTCAACCCAAGTACATTTTCACAAGTGCAAAATTCAACACATTTCATGCAATCTCAAAGTATTTAACATAGTCCATCAAATTCAATTTCTTCCATGTTGAAAAATCCACTCATTAGTTCACCTCAAAATCCACAAACACCCGCTAGTAACGCCGACTCCAATTCAAAAATACAAGTTTCGTTTTCCTCTCAACAAGGCTTGGAGAACATTGATACTCGATCCATAGCGCCACCGCCAGTGTCGTTGCTCCCACCGAAACTTCTCGTAAAGGGTGTACCAACACCCCTCTCGTACCTCGAAGAAAAGTGAGGGTTTGATCCGTTGCGGATGAACATCTCCTTGTTGGTTGTTACTTAAATGTTAGTAAGGATGCAATTATTGGAAATGATCAAGCCGCGAGCGTGTATTTGCAACGTATGTTTACAATGAAAATCACAAAGGATGACAAGAGGAGAGGGAATTGAACGCATGCAAACAACATTAGCACATGATCATTAAAGCAGTCAATAAGTTCAAAGGGTGTTATGCCAAATATGATGGAAAGAGCGCGTTTAATGAAGTAAGAATTATGTCGAAAGCTAGTCCATTATACGAAGAATCACATGCATGTAAGTTTTCCTACATTCTTGTTTGGAGTGCTCTCAAGGAAGAACCCAAATGGAAGGATGAGTGTGAGAAGAAGGACTGAAAGAGGGTCAAGGTAATCGAAGATGGAACGTACATATCATCGGGTGCAGCTAGGTCTTGATGATGAAGAAGAAGAAGTACAAGAGGTCCAACCAATAGGAAAAAAAGTTTTCAAGAAGTTGGAGGCCGAGAAATGAAAGGAAAAAAGTATCACGAGCAACGATCGTAGTGAAAACATCTTCAAACTTCATCCAGTTAAAGAAGGATGCAAAAGTGCAATAGATAGATTATCGAAGATAAAATTAATTTGTGCCGATACATCTAAAATGATGCCTAATCAAAAGGAGGTTCACAAGATGAAGATAAAGGACATAGTTATAAAATATGAATTGGAACTTCAAGAGGAGCAATGAGAATGTTAGCTTATTTTTTTTTTCAAGTCATTTTTTTTTAATTTTATTTACATTCTAAGTATGTTTATTTATATAACTCAATTTATTTAAAATTTATTTTATGATAATTTATTTTTATATTTTCATATCTTATTGGGCTACATATATTAATAAAAGTAAAACATATATAATGTTAAGATTAATTTTAAAAAGAATTATAATTGAAATAATAAAAATAAAATTGAGAAAATAAAGTTAAATAGAATGTTGATATGACAAAATTTAAAAAATCTTATTATTAAAATTAATTTTTAAAAATTAAAAAATTAGTAAAATATTGAGATGACATGGTCTCAATCCGAGTCTTATTTTCTGTGGATGTTAACACCAAAAGTGCTCAAAGGCAAAAGGACAGGAGTAGGCGACGTCAATTTCGAGAAGGCTTAAAAGGGCATCATAGTCCTTTCTTCCCTATAGATTCAGTTCAGATTGGTTGCGCTGCAATGAGATCCTCGTGATGCAGCCAACATAAACATTTATGAATTATTTATATTCCCTAAATAGCCTTACATCTTCTTCTAATTACGATTTTAAGTGTAATCTTCAAGAAAGTATCGCCACTTTGTACACCCTCGTCTCACTGTCATGCCAACATCGAAACGTTAACGCTGGTCAAATGGCGAATTTACCCTTGTTAGTTGAAGTGAACTACATTTCAAGTCAAATGCAAGCAAAGGTCAAAATTGTTTTAGAGGTTTCCTCAAGAAGATGAACATTTCAACTTTCGATCTGTCACATTCAAGGATTTTTGTCCCTAACCGCCTAATTTTTGGTGCATTTAACTACAACTTCCACAAATTTTTATGGTTGAGTTTGACTCATAATTTTTGTTGGAAAAAAATGTGTGTATTTTTGGTACAATATTTTGTGTATGTTTCATTATTTTATATTTTTTTGGGTCGTAAAAAATGTAAAATTAAAATAATGAATCGAATGAAGATTTACCTTAAACGCATTTTATGAGTTCGATTGTGGGCGATTCACAAACGTATGACCAACAAAATCGAAATAGAATGGAAAAGCCCATTACTCGCAACTTTTAAGTTATGTATAACTAATGACAAGTTAAATAAATTTATCTTTACTTAGTTAATGGTATAATCAACAATATGAGTAAAATCTAATTTTTTCAAAACTAAGTAAGGTATAACAATTTCACTTTATAATATAAAAGCACCTTAATATCATGTACTGTGATAATTATGAGATTATTTAAAGCAATGTAAGTCAAAATGGAAAGAAAAAAAGGGTTGAATTCTCTTTTATTAAAACTAATTTTAAATTTATGATGAAAATCCTTTCTCCATACTAGTTAGAAATCGTTACATTGGTCCTAATATTTTGAAACTCTTTCCACCATTAGTCCTTGTATAGTATATATTTTATGCCACTAGCCTAAGGTTACCAAATATGCAAACAATTAATCCTTACTCTATTCATGTTTAAATGAGTGTCTTATTTTTTTCTTTCTAAAAAGTTAACTTAACCATTATAAGCATAATTTTCAAAAAGATAATTTTTTGCAAGAACATCAAGTAAATTATCAATTATATTTTTATAATTTTGAAGTAATAAGTTAATTTTCAAAAAATTTCGATGAAATTTTTTGATGATTTTTTTTTTTAAAAATATGACACTCATTTAGAGACAGATGGAGTATATGTTTACTTCTAATCGTGTGCTGCAACATATGTAAGCTATTCACATGATTTTAGATGAGATTAACTACATGCACAGTTAAAACTTAAAGTACCACAATATCAATTAAAATTAGTAAAATTTACTAAAAATCAAAAAAAGAAAGATACATCATCACGCCTGGTTCTAACTTCCATCATCACCACTCCCACGTCTAGCCTCCATCACCATCACACCCAACTTCAACCTTGAAGCCTTCATCAACGCCATGCTCACCTTCAACCTCCTACTTATCGGGTAGAGATAGCAAGCACAAAATTGAAATATACGATAACAGTATGAAAGATAAAAAATAAAATATATAGCACATAGATTATTTTGGTGTTCAACATCATCACTAATCAAATTTACGGATGCAAGTTATTCTCCTCAAACATAAAATAAAAAAGGATGAAAAACTTCACCTAATTGATACAACAATATTTTTTTGCTAGCAATCTCTAAAGCCGGGAAGAAGAGACCTCGAGAAAGAAAGATGCCAAATAGGTCTTAAGGAGGTGTTGGTTTTTTTGACATGTGGAAAAGGTGATGACATATTATTAGGCATTTTGAAGGTGCTATGACTTTCGTTTTAAATGGAAGGATTAGGCGTATCGGTAGTATATAGTAGATCAATGAGAATGTAGGTAGACGATAATGGGAGATTGTTAGAAAGGATGGATGAATCTGAATGGTGTTTATCTGTTTAAATATTGATCAAGGTGTGAGCACATTATTCTAAGTGAGCAAAGACAATGGATGTACATACTGCAACAACGTATCACAATTGAGAAAGGATGAGTGTTGAAACTTATGTAAGGTTTTCATATCCTCAAAAAATGAAGGAGTTGATTCTTCACTGACACTACTCATACGTTAGCCAAGTGATGAACAATGTAAGGGAGTAAAGGGACTAATTGCAATGGACATTTTTATACTTGGAACGGAGAGTAAACAAACATCACCTAAATGGCATGCAATTGCATAATATAGGGATTGATAATGAAATATTTTAAAAATACACGGATCAATAGTGAAGTTGTTCCTAGAGTACATGTTAAAAAGAAAATGTAAAGGAAAAGGAAAATGCTTTGATTTCAAGTTTAAATATGATTACTTTCTACTTTTGATAAACTTAACTAGCAAGATCCAAAATGAAAAAGTGGGTGGCAGTTTAGGAAATTTGTCCAAATCCCCGGGCTTAATTCGAGATAAAGTGTAACATGGGAAATGGAGGGTTTATGAATATTCATTTCGAAAGACTAGTGGTTGTATATATTTGTGTTGTCTACTCTTTACTGTGCTCCACACCTGCAATTTCGCATCTTCCATCTCTCCCCGATTAGGTTTGGGTCCTCAGTTTCTATCTCTCACTATCTTTTCACATTCTACTAAGAAGGTATGGGAGAGGAGAAGCCAAAGTCGCTTGGGGTATGGCCCACCGTCAAGCCCTTCGTCAATGGCGGAGCTTCCGGTATGCTCGCTACCTGTGTCATCCAACCCATTGACATGATTAAGGTAACCTCTCTGCTAAAACCCCTTTTTTCTTTTGTATCTATAGATCACATCACTTTTTCAATGTTCCTTTTTCAGTATTGTGGTAGTTTATGCTTAGGTTGAAAGGCTCCAGATCTTGGATAATATGGGTTCAAAATTGTTTATTTCACTGTCGAGAATGTTGAGTTGTAGTCTTTTATCAGCTAGAGTTTTGATCTTTTATGTTGTGGAATGAGGTTGTTAAAGTGTTTTGGTTCTTCAGGCCAGATAGGTATTTTTGTAAAATGTTAATTTACAAATTTGGAATTTTGAAATCCCAATAATGTTAGGTTTAGACTACGAGCAGCTTAGGTTTTGATCTTTGATGTTTTTGGAATGGAGTAGTTGTTGGGTTCTGCATCTCAGAAATTTTCTTGTTTTGGGTTGACACAAATGTTAGGGATTTGCTTCCTTGATTTTATCAAATATGTTTCAGTGTTGATTCAACCAAAAGGTTTTCCATGTGATGGCATATGGAAGAATTTAATGAGATCTTTGGACTAGGTGGATTTTATAGTTTCAATTTGAGTCACACTGGATTTTGCTGAATACCGTAAGGTTAAAACCATTGGCCAAGGTTCCTTCTTACTCATGGTATTGGGAAGACGAGATGTAGTGAGGCTTACCTCCATTACGGAGTGATTAAATTTTGATCAAACCCACGCAAACCTGCTGGTTTGCTAGGACACTTGCCATTGAACCGCATCCGACCTTATTTTTGTTATATAACATATATATGCTAATTGCTATGATTGGTTAATTTAAGTTGGTGGTTTTGTTGGTCACTTACAGGTGAGAATTCAACTAGGTCAAGGATCGGCAACTGAGGTGACCAAGACAATGCTTAAAAATGAGGGTATTGGTGCCTTTTACAAGGTTTGTTTTTATCCATGGTTGTCCCTTGGACTGTTTTTCATTCGTTGTTGTATTATTGTCAATTGCAATTTATTAACTATGCAAGTTATCAATCATTTGTCGAATCAAACAGTATCTTGTAAGGAACGGAGGGAGTAGTAATTTTAATGGATGAATACTTAGAAAATTAACAAAATTACTAACTTCACTAAAAGAATAATTATTGTTATAATGTTACAAGTACACATAAAAAAATGGTAAGAAAAATGCATTGTATTTGATAAAAAAATTAATGTCATTGTGCGCATAAGCACATAGATAGAACTCAATTAGTAATCGAGGAAAGGTATGTAGCGCTTCTTCACAAAAATTATTTAAAACTTCTTCTGCCACTTGGGTTGCGGTATTGCAACAGAGAACAGCAAAACGAAGACATCGTATAAATAATTAGGGGCAGGGAGAACGAGGGTCTGCCTCAGGACCATTTGCTAGATTATTTTTCCATTATTTCTCCTCAAACCACACCGATTCTCTCAATCTCTCCTAACTTTTTCTTGCTACATCAGCAAAAGATAACTATTTATAGGATTTTCATTCTCTCTCTCTCTCTCTCTCTCTATATATATATATATATATATATCTCGCTTACTTTGTACATGCCATCTCAAAACTGTTAATAAGGAGAAATGGTCTATTCACCTGGATTCATTTGGTAGGAATACAAATAATGCTACTCCAATAAGGTTTAGGATTTCTCAAAATTCACAGATAGATTTCTGAGTGTTTAGTAATCCGATTCCCGTCTACTATTATTTTTTCCATGCCAAACATCGATGAACTCAGTCAATGTAATCAATAACGTGGAATTGAAGCCATTATGAAGCACTGATTTTCTTGCTAATAGTGAAAGACGGATGTAGTGTTATGCAGTATGCCTGGTCTTTGTCATAAATGTAACATGTTTACGGTGTTATACTATACCACATCTCAACATTTTCCATCAAGTAACACATGCATCAGTTTTATACATATCAGTAGAATTATTCAAATGCCACAATAAGCTTAATAAGTTCTAATTCTCTAATTGCTCCTTTTTAGTGTGTTTAGATCCTTTAAGCACAGTGGGTATGCCTTTGTCCTGTTGTTTTTCTGCATTTATTTTTTAATTTTGGCTAATGACTACCTCGTGAATCTTATAATGCATGTAATTTTTTTTCTTTCTTTCAGTCGCGTGGATACTCACCGTTGCACCGATGTTTATTCATAGTCTAATGGCGTTGTTATTCTGTCCAGGGTTTGTCTGCTGGGCTGCTCAGGCAAGCTACATATACAACTGCCAGACTTGGTACATTCAAGTAAGTCTTTTGTGCTCTTGTGGCTCGATGTTTTTCTTTTATTTATATTCAAATCAATACATCTTAACATAGCCTTGTGCCAGTCTCTTGGAGTGCTTATCAAACCGTTTTTGCCAATTTTTTATGAGCGTCATACCTCCTAGTGATTTCATTCTATATAAACATATTATCTCATAAATCAAGTATGTAACGTTGACTTTGTTGAGTTCTTATCACATTGTAATAATCATTCCTTGGCCTTTGGATAGGGTTGGGCCGAGAAGAAAAGAAAAGTCCCTTTAGTGCAAGTATAGTTTTGCTCAAGTTCATCTAGCAAGAACATATTCAAGCTCATAACACGCCTGCACACCACTCTTAGTTTGCCCTTTAGAGTACAAAGCTAGTGGTTTTAGGGAGTGCACCAACTCCATTTATTTGTTGATCTTTCTAAGCTTTTATGTTATCGTACATACTCAAATTTTCTGTCTGAGGAAGTATTTATATAGTTTATATCATCAAAACGACATGTGCGCTGGTTTAATCTAAGGGGTTTGAAGAAAATGTTAAATTGCGGTACGGCTTTGACTATGCTAATCCGTTCTCTCTGCTCCTTAGAGAAGGAAGGATTAACATAGTGTTGAGATCGGATTAGATCACAAGATGCTGGGAGTAGACTGTATAGATAGGTTGTTCTTTGTGGTGTTTTTCTGTTGTGTTAGCTATTTGATATTTATGTACAGGGATACGACTAAGAGGCATTAGTGAATGTGTTTGATTATCTAACTTTAAGATCAATATTCATTCAGATGGCCGAATGTATGAGTATATGAGAATTCTTGGGTACATACGTTGATCCGTCGTTAAATTTTTGTGTGGTTATATGAAGGCTTTTGCATTGTATCCTCCCTTTGTGGTGGATATTCATGAGTAGCCCTCTCGAGTAATGCATCTTGGATTTGCAAAAAGCCTGCATGCCAGTAACTGGATGCATCAACTTGTTTCCTTTTCATTTGGTGCTTTAGTGTGGTTCACTGGTTCTGCAAGGATTTTGATGATTCTAGCAAGTCAAAGCAATAAATCTGAAGAGTTGATTGCCTGCAAGCCTATTTTCTCTATTCAATGTGTATGACATCTTGATTCTACTGAGCTCCTTATGTTTCCTTAAAGCGTAGGATGTCGCTAGTGGTGCAACTTCTACTTCTTTGGAATAGACCCTTCATCATTAAGGAGCCATTAACATTTCAAATAGAATCTGCAATGTTGGATTTTTCTGGGTAACTTGCTGGTGTTTATAGACTGATCGAAATAGAAACCCTATGTATTCTCCTGTTGGATCCTTGAGAATCATTATATCCATCTCGTACTGCAGTTTTTGTATTATTGTTTTGGTGTTCCTGAATTTAACCTTTTGGTAAAATATATGATGCGTCATTCTAACCAGCATTAACTCACACTTTTGAAGTATCTCTCCATTTGTAAACTGGTATGGTAAAAACAAATTGTAGGCTGCTAATACCTTTTCTGATTTAATCATTTAATAAACTTCTCGTGTTTTTCTGAAATTTTGATTCACATTAGGATTTTGACGGCCAAGGCTATTGAGGCTAATGATGGGAAGCCCCTGCCTTTGTATCAGAAAGCTTTGTGTGGGCTGACTGCTGGTGCAATCGGAGCCTGTGTGGGGAGTCCAGCAGATCTAGCACTCATTCGTATGCAGGCTGATGCCACTCTACCTCTTGCCCAACGTCGTAATTACACAAATGCATTCCATGCTCTTTACCGCATTACTGCAGATGAAGGAATCTTGGCACTATGGAAAGGTGCTGGTCCAACTGTGGTGAGAGCAATGGCACTGAACATGGGAATGCTTGCCTCTTATGATCAAAGTGTGGAGTTCTTTAAGGATAATCTTGGTGCTGGTGAGGGTGCTACAGTTGTAGGTAAGATAAAGCTACCCTTTGCCTGAACTTGTTTTAAATGCTCAATTGCTTTCTCTCTATCATGTAGTTTAGAAACTATATTTTCTCTGAGATATGGTGATCTATATCTTTCCGAAGCCTCTATCTTCAGCTATTCTAGACACAACTTTAAGCATCCAAATCATTTTATCATTTTATGAACGTTATTTAGTCAATATTGTGATACAAGCTAAGTGGTCATGAGCTTCCTTTGAACCTTGTTTGTCATTTCAGGGGCCAGTGCGGTATCTGGATTCTTTGCTGCAGCTTGCAGCTTGCCGTTTGATTATGTCAAAACCCAAATACAGAAGATGCAACCAGACGCCGAAGGAAAATACCCCTACACAGGATCCATGGATTGTGCTATGAAAACCCTGAAAGCTGGAGGGCCCTTCAAATTTTATACAGGATTTCCAGTATATTGCGTCAGGATTGCCCCCCATGTCATGGTACCAAACTCTCTCTCTCCTTGCAAATGGTGTCACAGTTTTTCTTCATATGAGCATTGCCTAATTATCGACTGCAAATGCAGATGACATGGATATTCCTCAACCAAATTCAGAAACTGCAGAAGAAGGCTGGGTTATAGTGTTCTGCGGGAATAGAGATCTCAACTAGAGTCGAGTTCCATCATAATAATATGGTCCCTGTTGTACTTTGTGGCTGTTGTGTTTGACTTCACACCTCAAGTAACATTGTTGCTTCCATCAAATTTTTACAAAGATTGATAGAATTAAGGCACTGGATTTGAAATCAGAAGTTTGTAGGCTAGGAACTAAATTTGGAGTTCTCTCTGTTTCTCCCAGATTATACCAAGGGAGTTGGGTCATTTTTGGAGTGTTGATTCAAAATATGGTATGAGCAAATAAAATATGTACTCTAAATCCTTGGCAGTTGGTTATCTTTCATTTTTGATAATATGCTTCATCTCACTCAGATTTCATTTAATTTAGTTGGTAATATCTGTCCACCGGATGTATTGTTCATGGTTTGTTTATCTGGGACTTAGGGGGGTTGTACTGTTTGAATCGGAAAGCGTTGTATATCTATGGGGGATCGGTATCTACCATTGCTATCTTTCAGTCTAAGAATAGATAGTTTTCTATGTGCCTGCTTCACAGAGGAATGAAATAGATTTGTATTCCCTTCACTTTCCTTGAGCCACTTCAATTGAGGTTTTAGTCTCCAAAAATCTTCCTTCTATAATTGACTATTTCTGTAATTTGCCTCGGCTTGATGAAGATTCTGTCTGTTCTCTTGAGTAGCTTGCGCTTCATTAGATGAAATATTTAGATTCAACTTTGATGAAGGCATCAACAAAATTCTACTTAACACTTAACAACACAAAGGAACATGTTTTGCTTTTCGTGCCTGGAGATATAACACCCAGAATCAACCATTTCGATGGGGTTGGCAAAATGATGATAATTGCTATATTCAGAATATGGATTGTAAATATAATTTCAGATATTCAGGAATCGGGAGCTATCATTATGCTTATGATTTTCTCAACTAAAATCACAAGCCAATCGACATCAGTCAAATTCAAACATACAAGACCACCCACAACATAGAGAAAAATTCTGAAGGGGTACACTGTCATGGATGTTTCACAGGCTTTATGGTAAAAGAGTAGTCTAGCTCTTCGATAATATTATGGCTAAAATCTCAATGTCAAAATCTTAAATCTCCATATGAAACACACCATCAAATGTTGGAAGTCCACCGAACATTGCTTGTGGATGGCAGCAATCAGGACATGGTAGACAGGATGAATTCGACAAAAAGAATGTGAAACATTTTCTCCTAGGCCCTGAAAAGAAATGCAACCTTGATGAGCAAGTCACAAACATTTATTCAACAAATAAAGTCACTTGAGCCTAATAAAGTCACTTCTTTATGCATTTTGATTCTTTTTTTACCGAGGGATCAATTTAATATTTTACCAAATTAGAAGGGGTATTTATAAAATTGTAGGGATTACACTAACATGAGGCTGTGCTATTGAGTGAACCAAAAAATTTCACTTTGTTTATCCCCGATCACTTTATACGTGTATAAATTAGTAGGAAATAAGCCTAATAATAATGCAATTTTTTTTTCGAAACCCCCCGTAATACTTTGCTTCCCCTACTAAAAAATTCTGGCTTTGCCCCTAATGCCCCAGCTGATCGCAATGTCTAAATCTGCCACTTCTCCCCCCGGCTTCCACCAAAAAAAGAAAGTGTCACTAACTTTAAGCTATAAATCTCAAAACTAAAATACATGTATGTACATAATACACTATGATTTCAGTGATTATTCTAGCACAATCGAAGCAAATATATGCAATTAAAAATCGGATATTAAAAGGTTTCACTTGTCAAGTGCAGTTAATTTTGGGGGGAATGGGGAGTGCTGTATAAATTCCGAGCTTATGTAACTCATGAGGCCAAATCTAGAAGTTGAGGATGTCAACAGATTGAGAAAAGATCAAGGCAACTGTAAATGAGTGAATATTAGTCTAGAAGAAAGAAGAAAGAGGAAAGAGATTATCCAGGCTTCATCGAGTCTTTCCCAGTACACCCGTAAACCCTAGATACTAAAACAGACTCTAATTGGATTTACAATGTACTATTATTTTCGTTAAGTGATCTAATGTCATGCAGCATGTGACCCCATATATATTGAACAAAGTTCATCTATATCCTAAAATATGAAATAAGAGAAGTGAGGTGTAGATCCGAAGGCTTCCATGAGAGATTTTGAAGATGTAAATGATGTGTAGGGAAATATAAATCCTATTGACCAATTCTCAGATCAATGAGGATAAAGTGACACGTCACGGAATTTGAAAGGATATAAAGTTGAAGAAATTGATTAAACCATCTGAAGCCTATATAACTCATAACTGATACATACAACCTTAGAGAGAAAAGCCCATGAAAAATGTAGAATGAATAACTATTACATCCATTCTGCTAGTACTATTGAAAGACATATCATCACGCACCTGCTCATGTATGAGCTGTCAATAGTATTAATGATTATCTTATCCCCGGACATAACATGAGGTGGTACCTACAATTTTTCAAAAGTAGATGTAAGATACTCTTTAGACAGAAAACACAACACGAGCAAATAAACTCACCTGAACAGTAAGGCCATTGTCCAACAATACCTTTTTATTACTGCAAAAGTGAGAGCAACATAACTCTTAGGTTACAATCATTACTGAAACATTTAATTAAGAAACAATCTTAAAACCCCATCTAAGTGTACCAAATGAAGTATGAGTCATTTTCAACTATATCATCCACATCAATAGACTATAATAAGCATCGGTAAGGGACTAGATTAATTTCTCAATTAAACAAAAAACAGCATTTCATCCTAGTCTATGAAGCATACTGAGGAGTTGCCCCAATCCCTTCTTCTGTAACTGTGCATGTCACTTGCGTAGGTATCGATGCAGACATTGGACGCTCATCATACAGCTCCACCTTGACGGGCATATCATCTGTTTAACATAGAACAACATATTTCAGTAAGACCATCTGTGAAAAAGAATACGTAATAAAAAACAACTGAATGCAAGTTACAACTACCGAATGTCATAAAGACATGACATACTAGCAAATTGGGGCAAGTTTCAAAGATTAAGGTGCACTGACGTGTAGAAGGAACTATGCAACTTTTAAAAACGCAATGAAAAAACCTTTACCTTTAAGATATGGGAGAGAATTGCCGAACAAGTGCTTTGGTACATCCAGTTGCACGTACGTTTTAGGACTAATACAAAAATGCAGATGGGAAATGGTGACATAGTTGTTTTATGTTTATCTGTTTTGTGATTAAAAGTAAACAAATGCAGCAGATGAAAAATAACCTGCAAATGCATAGAGCGAGAAAATAAAAAACTTACTCCATTAGCACAACACAATCAGATTCTTCATCAGTGTAGAGGTACGTGAAAGGCTTGGTTTCAACAAAAACTTCTGCATAACATCAAGGAACTGGTATCATGTTGAAAGCTTTTGAAATCATTTAGCAATAAACATTCAATAATGTGATGTATTTGGAAGCAGAGTTACTGCTATAACCCACTTAATGGATTTTCTGTCATGGTAAAGAGTGATGAAAATGAAAGAGGAGACATTTATTAATATGTTGCAGCATGTTTTGCTCTGTCCTAGGGCCATCAATACTGCAGTTAATTACCAGTTGATTACTGAGTCCAAATCCCTTGAACTCATCTTCTAGAGTAGTCCATCTGTGGGGTTGATACTATATTATACCTCGCTGAAGCTAGCAATTTGTTTTAAATTGGCCATGTCCATTAAACTAATGAGTCAGACACTCAGACCTTAATCAGACAGGCACCTTTAATAACTTAAGCACCCTACCATCTTAAATGGAAAGAGCAGATTCCTTAAACCAGACACCATAAACTAAAAGAGATCAGCATAACACTGCTCAACTAAATCAAAGTTCTCAAACTATGTTTTGATACGCTTATCTAATTCCAAAAACAATTCAGACATCGACCACTATAAATGGAGCACTAAGTTGTGAATATATTTACTATCCATCAATACTTCAAAACCAACTTAAACTAGCAAATTAATATTAAGCCTCTAAGATAGTCGCCTGGCCCATCTCACGTAGAATTTACTCTACCAAAAGAGACTGTTGTATGTTACGTTTATGAACAATGTATGAATGCCATCAGATCTTGTCTGCTAGTAGTTCGCTGAGTGCATAAATTCTAATACGACGCAGCGGCAAGCCTAGGAAGAGAAAAAGCAACACATTCCATGTAGCGTAGAAATTTCGAACTAAACAATAAGGCATCTGGATACCTACTTTCGACCATCTCTTCTGTGCGCAACCTTTCATTCACTTTGTTACCACTCTCAACATCACGAAGCTCCACCTGTTCCACATGCAGAGAGGCAGAAGTTAAGAAGACAAATGGTAACAATAGGAAAAGACCAGCAAATACACCGCTTCGGAATTGCAAAATGGTCAAGAAAATAGGACCCAAACAAAGTACAGTAACAAATTACAGCAGTAATAACTTCCAATTTTTGCTATGCACCTACTTTTACATCCCCGCAACACTAAGCCGCATGCATTACTCTTACGGTTAGGAAATCAAAAACCGGGCAACACTCGGCCAATGCTGCCCATTGTATGAAGCAGGCACAGAACTAAGAAGGGGGCGGAGGAAGACTAACTACACAAGAAACGCACCGGAATCCCAAATTCGTACAGAAAAGACGCACTCGACCATTATCTCCCTCCCCCCCAAATGATCCCAGAGATACGTAACCTAAATTAATATGAAAACCTGGAATGCATATGAAAATCCTATGGATAGTGAGAATAATTTGCAGGCTCATGCTAAAATATTATCATCATAAACTGAATATAGAGCTTAAGATCCTCTTCCACTCACCTGCACACCCCTCAAGCAACCCAAACTCCAAGACACGTATTTCTTGATTCATTAGTAAATGAAAGAAAAGAGAAGATGACAGCCACCCCAGAGGAATTATCTAGAAGCTGGCATCAAGATATAGGTTGCTTTGACAATGGAAGAGAAGCATGATGATAAAAGAGACCCTGATCACTTCATATAACTATTATGAAGTGAGAGGAGGATTTGAAGACTTGTCACACTTTTTGTGGATGCCCAATATACCCTTTCATTTCAATTTCAATAGCCATCCCTGAAATTGAAACTATTCATTACCATTCCAACTTATAAACTACCCACTAACATTCATCAACTCCCAATATCTACCACTCTTTCAAAAATTATCTATACATCTTGAAAATCAAAAAAGATAAAAGTTAAGGAAAAAAAAAAGGTTCTAATATGATTAGAAAATTAAAATAATAAAATTACACATGTGTCTCATGTGCTGTATCCACTAGTATATTACGAACTAGTAAGCTTTATAAGAATATATGTTAATAACCATAGCCTATCAACTCTAGTACAAACATCCTCTACGACCCACCTTCAGTACGATGCCTAATGCATAACAATCGTACAACTTTAAAAAGCAAGCTCCAATTAGCTCCATTGCGAACTTACCAAATTTACTTTAACAACCAAGCCTATCTACTTTCCACAAACATCCTCCATGACCTCAAGGTCAGCATCAAGAATCTCACACCCACTAAAACTCTAGACCTCTGGCTAATACATTACCACTTAGTATGTCAATGAAGAACACAAGGTTATTTAACTAAAATCAGTGATACTAAGAGGTGACTAAATTCATTACTGTTGGCTCTTTGTTAGGAAGTAGAGATATAAAAGTAGATATTACTAATCTCTCTGGAAACTTTATCCGTGTAAGAATGAGGAAAATAAATACAATAAACGCACACACACATATATATTTCATCAGATTTATCAGCACTGTATTCCATGAATGTTGAGAAATGCTATGGAAACACGTCTCGAGGGAAAATCACATTTAAACCATCCACAAAAAGAGGCCTGTCTAGCAGATAACTCAAACCGAGAGGCTTCACTTAAGTCCCTTGATCATATGTCTGAGTTTGTAAAGATGCATGAAGAAAAAAAAAACAGGGGATGAGGGGGTTGCTACTCATATCAGTCAAACTAGATACAATCGCAACAACTGAACTCAACTTAGCATTAGTCCCAATCAATTGGGTCGACTACATGTATTCTTTTCGCCATTCCAAGCGATCAATGCCAAGTCACCACATAGGCCACAAATCTTCACATCTTTTCGTATTATTGTTGTCCATGTTAGGTTTGGTCTACCCGTACTCGTACCCGTACCCCTAGTTTGACTAAGATTGATATTATCAATTCCTAACGGGTGCACTAAGGAGTCTATGTTGTATGTACCCATACCATCTTAGGCGACTCTCTCTTATTTTTTCTACTATAAGGACAATTTTTACCGTTGCTCGTATTCATTATGACTCTAATCTTTTCTAGTTTCACTACACATCCATCTTAGCATTCGCATTTCGGCGACACTCATCTTGTTAGCATGTTCTTTTCAAGCAGTCCAACATTCAGTTCCGTAAAGTAGTGCAAGCCTAAGAAATGTTCTGTAAATTTTTTTCTTTAACTTTATTGGTATAAGTCTATCACATAACACTCTAGATGCAGTCTTTCATTTCATCAGCCTGATTTTATTCTATGATTAACGTCCTCTCCAAACTAGATTCAATCTCTTTGATATAATTCCCCTCCTTCAACCACTAACCACATTTGAAACAACTTTGATTAGCAATCACCTTTCTTCACCTATTAATGTACTATTATAAGGGAGTTTTCTCATTAGCAAAAATCATGTCAAGATCCATGGAGGCCGTTATAGAAATCAAATGGCAATGTATCCCCTTAGCTCCGCTGGTGCAATAATCCAAGCAAACATGTAAATAGTATACTTTTTACTCAACCTCAAACTACAATACCTTCTGAATCCAACATGTTCATTGGTTTACGTAAGGAATTCATAAAACATCCTCCCCCCACCCTCCCAATGAACCCTCATCAATCAAACTGAATCACAGCCATAGTGACACAACCACATGTTCTCAGAACAACATGACGTATCAAGGGCGATTAGAATTTTAAAATGAGAATATCTAAACCAAACTAACATCTCCTAGGGGACAATAAGAGAAACCATCCTACACAGATCTTCAATCTCCAATAAACTATGTTTCCCACAATTTGGCCAGATAGGATTTAGCTTAACCAAATGTGAAGTAGGCCTAACAATGAGACGGTAGGATATTAAAATGACTGAAAGTATTCAAGGTTCAATGTGTTGAGATGAATAAGAAAATCAAAATCTTTTTCCCCAAACTGTAGGCATAAGAAGGCCTGATGTTTTTTCTAGTTTGTAACTGATTATGGAACACTATTCCTCTCTGCCCGTAGCCCCGACCTCTGTGACAACAGATTTATATTGGATTTATTTTTATACTTTATAGAGATGTTAGCAACGCAGCCGCAGCTGACGAAGGGCCTTAATCATGTCATGGCAGGCTGACCAACCGAATTCTGTATGATTAAATATGACACGAGCATCTTTCATTCCCATTGTTTGTTTTTCCTTTGGTACACTGGAATAAAATGAACATGTTTCACACCTATACAGTAGACAAGAAACTGATGACTCTGCTGCCTATGGTTCCACAGTATTAATCCTGTTCCACTTCATCAAAATTCTCATACTTTTGCTCATTTCCTTTTCTTCAAGATCTATCATACCAAACAAAAAAATGGGATAAAGGAAGGGAATATTTAACCTGTATGATAGCTCCTCCTCTTCCTTGTGTCGTATGATGTGCCTTGACAACCTAAACATCAGTTATATAATCCGATTGTAGCAGTTTTTGATTTTATTACGGCTTAAATACAACATTCGTAGAAACAACAAACAAATAATTACATGAGAATGTCATAAGTAAATTACATTTCTAATCTTTTAAACTAGAAAAAAGAAGGTGCAGATCACAATACCTGGTACACTTTGCCTTAATCAGATACATTCCACGAATAAACATACAAAACGCATCGTTAGTATGTTAATGTTTTTGAACATTGGTGCAGATATAGATACTTGCTTTGAAATCAGTTGCAGTCTGTGACAATTTACCTTTTCTTTCAATGACATTTCCTGGTCTCAGCTGCGCCACATTAAAAAATAATAATTATAACACAAATGTACAACCACTGGCATGTCAAAGTACTACAGAATAGAAGCCAATGAATGTCCACTTGATCAAGTAAATTCAAAAGTTTGTTACACTAATTTATACAGTTTCAGAAAATTAATTAAGCTGAAAGTATGACCATCGTTTTTGCGGCATACTGAAACTCAAATAAAGTTATTGAAAGATAAATACATAAAGGAAAATGCTTGATATACCGTACAACATCAACCGGAAATCAACCGACGTGCATTAGGGGCTTGTACCGTATAAGTCCATAAAGCATGTCGGTTGATTTCAGGTTGATGTTGTGCGGTATATGTAACACTGCTCATACATAAAACAATATTTTAGGACTAATTAATTGTAATTTGGAATATATTCGGTTAACAAGAACTCTGAACTGCTTGCAGATAGTTCAGTCCAATAGAGGAAATTGAAGATGCTTGCAAAGTACTTACGTCGGAGCCGCGAGATTTGGCGCCGCGGAACTGAGACGCGGACCACGGAGCGTCAAGGACCCCGCGGGACGAACTACCGTTGAAGGAGTGATTAAACGGGTGTGATTGGCCGCAGCTGTGCGTGTCGAGCGATCTCGAAGTCAGAGTAGCGTGGGGAAGAACCGAATGAGACGACGATGACACCGCCGCCGGAGAGGTAGCGGCGGCGGAGTAGAGTATAGCTTGGGAAAGTCGTTTAGTGGTGGCTCTCATTGTCGATGCCGGAAAATAGTAACAAAATGGAGCGTTCAGTTCGTCAATTAAACTGTTCGAAGAGTCTGGAAATATTGCAGCGGCCGCCCACGTAAAACCCCGAGCCCTGAGAGACTCTTCGCTAGTAGACGGTTAGTTTTTTTTTTTTTTTTTTTTGTCTAAGCCCAGGTCCACGAGACTAATCCAGTTCGAGGCGGATTCCGGGGTTAAATTATTAAACTTCTCCCAACGTAATTGCGGAGGATCGAACCGTAGTCCTCCCCTCCAAGTACAGCCCTATCATCACTACACCAACTGCTCGTTGGTTAGCAAAGTCACAAAAGAAGGGAACTCTGTTAGTTTGTTGTTAGTAAACTAAAGAGAGTAGGGGCCTAGTTGACAAACTTAAAACTCAAGGGATTGGAGAAATAAAAACCAATTGACGGAAAAGGACTCCCTTATAAATGGCCATAACTTCAAGGACCAAAATAAAACCAAGGATAATGACAGTTGGGGACTAATCTATAAATAACAAAACCTCAGAAGACCTAATTGAAAGAAATGGTAGTGTAGTCTTCATGAGTTGCGCGCATAGGGAAACAAGAGCGCGCCACTTTGTTTAGCAGAAAGGGTATAAATACCCCTCCTTCCTCCTCAATTTCAGTTCAAAAAAATCAAAAAGAAGAAAGAGAAACAAGAGGGAGAAAGTAGAGAGAGAAAATAAGAGAGAAGAGAGAAAGAGAAGGAAAAAGTAGGAAATGAAAAGGAAGAAGTTTACTAACCATCAGAGGAGGATAGCAGACGACGATCAGAACCAAAAAGGAGTCTTTAGGAAGTCCAAATCAATACGAAACAGTGAGATATAATTTGAAACCTTATTACCGTCTTTAAAGTGATTTCTAGTAAGCAAACCATGTTTGATCAATGATGCTGCAATTTTCTTACATGGAACTATTAAGGAAATGTACTTGGACATCCTAGGATTAGATTGGACGGGTATTAGTGGCCGATCAAGGTGTAATCGATGGACAAAAGTCAGAATAGAAAACATGGCACAAATTAGGGTATTATGACACCCAGCGATATGGTGGTAGGACGCTATAGCACAATGTCTCAAAAAACGACTATAGCGCCCTTCAAACCGCTATAGTGGTCAGCTCTTATTTTGTAATACTATGATTTGGGCACGTGTGCGAGCAAGGATCAATCCTAAACCCTAGGACAAGCATAGGGCAAATGTCAGAGCGATTATTAGATGTTGGGACATGACTCTATTGAGTGCCACAAGCCATGATAGATTGATTTACTTAACAAAGGAAGGATCGAAAGATAGAGATCAAAGGAACTAATTAAAGAAAATTTTAGCATTATAATGTTCCAATACGAAGAGGTACATGAAAAATGAGGAATACGTGAAAATAGGATAGAAAGATGATGGCAACCGAATAAGGTATTGATGGTCCATCACGAACGATAATTTAAGGACAAATGTAGGGGGTAATACGTGAGTAGGAATTTAGGGGTGTTCACGGTTCGGTTTGGTTCGGTTTAACGCACTTTTAACGAAAACCGCAACCAAACCAATTTATCGGTT
>JAOWAN010000054.1:262840-284202 GCA_028566635.1 Lobelia cardinalis | reverse complement strand
CCATAACCAACACAAAACAAACACAAAACACAAATAAAAACAAAACATATTAAAAAACTCTACGTCCAAACGCACCCCCATTTTTCTTCGAAATATATCAGCAATAGAATGGCTTAGGGATCTGAGGCCATTATGTAAATATTTGTATTATGCAACTTTTTTCCTCTTAATTTTTCATATAATTCTTCTCCTGTGGAAGTCTTTTTCTGTGTTTCGTATATGGCGGTGACTTCTCTACAATATATGCCTGCCTATTTTCAGTAGGTTACTGAACACCAGATAAACTCATCTATTAGCACGATCAATGTTTCCAGATCTCATTTTCTGTGTAAGAAGCAGATCCTAAGCACTTCTAATGTAGCTCAAACTTTTTCCTTGTTACTTTTGCTTATGACATGAAGTAGGCTATATAGGTTATAAGATGTAAGGTACAAGAGAATCTATGCAAAAAGTCTACATGTCTCAGCTCTCACGTTTTGAAGTAGTTCCTTTCCTTAGCTCAAAGATTATTGGCATGCAATTGATCCGTCGAACTTCAGTAAATGATCTGATGATAAGGTTTTTGCATGAATTTTAGGTGGCTTTTGTCATTTGGTCAAAACTTCAAAATTCAAACTTCTTTCTCTATGCTCAGTTGGCTGTATCATATTTACTGTGGATCATTTGTTCTATCCTGAATCTTTTGAGAGGTGTTGTTTCTATTTTCTGCTTATCAGTAAGTTTAGTCATATATTCATCCTCGTTTAGACTAAATTGTGTTGTGCCATATGCTTTTGTAGGAGAGGCCACCCTGTGGTTGAATTCATCTTTGCTGCCACTGAAGAGGCAATTTATGTGCACGTTGTAATATCTGCAAAGTTCGTCTAGCTCTGACTGTTTGTCCTTCATTCTTTATGTATTACTGTTAAAGTATTTACTAGTTTGTGAAATAGTTTATTCTTATCATTTTGAATGAATCATTTTCATGTTCTCCTTGCTTTTCAGACATGTAAGGGCAATATCGGATGTTGATATGAATGTGATGTTAAACCGTTCTTCTGGTTCTGGCGATAAGCTTCCAGGTTGGTTAATGGTCAATTGGGGTGGTCCGTTTGGGAAGTGGGTTTTTCGCTTGGTTTTGGGATTTTTCATTTTTAATGATTAAAATGAAAAGTAAGACAGGTAGAGAGAAAGATTGCGGGACCGATAAGAGAGAAACTCAAAAAGCTGAAGTACCAAGGCAAAAACTTGTTCACATACTGACCCTGGTCTTATCAATTTTTATTTTTATTTATCTTCTGAGAGGGGTAGCTTTAAGGCTAGCTGGCTATAAGTTCTTTACAGAAAATGCTAGCAAGGAAATAGGGTGAGAAGTGTCGTTTTGCCGCTTAGCATTAACTTACAAGTTTATTTTATTGAGATGAAGTGGGGCTAGTTTAACATATTACCTCTTAGGGGCAGAGCTGTTGCCAAATATATTTCTTGCGCTTTCCATCTTTGCTTCCCTTGCAGATGCACCAATTGATTTTGAGTTTTTGCTTCAACAGTGGTTGTCTCACCTCACGGAATGCGTGGTAGGCTTACAGGATTTTGTCCAGGTGATCTTGTGAAGCAAGTGTATTCGAGGTGAAGTTGTTTTGTTTTACCAAATAATACTATTCTTCACTTGATTACATTCAATGTTTTATTGATTTGCAAAATCAAGATTCATCTTCTTATTCCTTTCGAACCTTGCTTTACAGTTCCGGGAAGGTTAGGGCTTCAAGTGGAATTGTAGGTCTTTCTTACCAGATTTCTCGAAGTTCTGGTTGCCAGCTGAGGGGGCAGAGCTGTTATCTTGAAGTTACGCTGGGCTGTGATAGCGTTGAAAATGATAAGACAACCCCACCAAATTCGAAGTCAACTAAGAATCTACTGAAGCATCAGATATCTGAATCTTCTGCAGTAACTAGAGAGGGTGCGGGTGCAAAAGGATTAACAGGTCCGTCTTCGATGTATGAAAGAACGTTCATTTATCCAGCTGAGGCAGTCCTTGTTCCAGTTGTGCAAACATCATCTGCAAGATCTTCTCTGAAAAGGTATACCCTATGTACTTTTGCTGCTTATTTGCACAATGGACAATCATCTCTAAGAACTACGTGATGTGCATCAAGAGAAGAATGCTAGAAAATATGTTATGCTGGTACTGGAGGCATGATTTGTTTTGCATCTGGCTAGAAATACTAAGTTCCTGGTGCTCGTGCTGGCATTTCACCTGATGATTCGAAATGTTGGTACTAAAAAAGTCTCGAGTAGCATAACTGGCAGTCTTGGCATTATTTTTCTTCAGGGACCACCAAATCTCATCCTCTCCCTTGCTCTGGGTTATGCTCACACATTGGAGGAGGTCTCAGGTTAATGGTTTGTGGTATAAATTCAAAAATAGTGTCAATGGTTTGAGAGTGGAACTATCTTCTTATGCTAAGCTCTACTACGTTCTTTCTTAATTGTAAAGTCGACTTATATAACTATTCTGAACTTGCAGATTTTGGCTTCAAAACTGGATGGGCCCCTCCCTGTCTTGTTCATCATTCCTGATGCATTGGTCAGTCCTCATCTTGACACATTCTGCGCTCCCTCATTTACAGTTTTCACATTTGCCTTTTCATGTGCTGGTTGGTCCCTTACAAGTACCATTTTCTTCTCTTATTGTAGTGATAACGTTACCAGGGTAGATTCTATGGATGGATCTTGGCTTGAATCTAGTGGCATCCGCTCTCAACATGGTTACAACAGTAGTGGAAATAGTAATAGTAGTAGCATTAGTAGCATTAGTACATCTAGTGATAGCGATTATAAGATGACTACTGAAGCTGGTGAATCTGAGGCAGATGCTGATTCTCTAACATGTGGACAGTCGGGATTATCTTCTACAGATCAACGGCAGATTGATGGCTCAAAATTGGTACTGCCTTTCGTTATGTTTACTATATTTATGAACGGAATTTCGTTATTTTTTTTGATATCTATATTCGAATGTATGTGTCTATGTGCTTGGAAGTTAGTTATGTATATTGAGAATATGATATAGTCCCTGCATCCAAAATAAGTGACCATTTTGAGTTTTTTATATAAATAAGAAAGTTGACTCATAAGCAATGTTAGTGGCACTGGTACATAATCATCCTTACTCGCACCATTATATAGCATTGCAAGTAGACAATGAAACATGAAGAGAGGGAGGGGGGTGGGTGGGATATGTGAATGTAGTAACTTCATTCAAGGATGGAACAATTTCTGTCTGAAAGGACGCTCATTTTAGGACGGAGGGAGTACCAACTTTTAACTGTTTCTCTGTAGTAAAATGTTTTTTTAATGCTTTTACCTCCAACATTAAGTTCTTATTCATGCTAGGAATGATATTTGGTTGCTATATCTCTAAAGTTGGTTCTTGACCCAGAAGCTATTTCTTTCTCAGAATATCTATGCCATTGGTGTCACTTCTCTATGAATAATGTTATGTCCACCTAGACAAGTGCACAAAAAGTGAACAAAAACCTTGCTGGTTTATTTTGATTCGTCAAAAAAAAATTGTGGGTCCTATCGCTAAAATTACACCAATTAAACTATGTCATCAAGGCTTTCGTAAACTATTGGTGCACTTCTCTAGGTTGGCGTAGTTACTCCTCTCTATTCCGAGTATTTTAAGTTGTGCATGGTGACTGAATAGTCACTGCTGAATTCAGGATTAATTGTAGATGTTGATCTTTTGTATAATTGCTGTATTTCAAATCAGCCTTGTGCTGTATATGCCCTTCCAGCTTGTGTTCTCGCACTTACAAATTAGTGTTAAAAAGGAACCTTTGTACATTGATGTTGAAATACAGATTTGCTGCATGAGATTCCTTAATAGTATTTTAATTCCAACAGTTAAAGGTAACAGATGCATATTGAACAATATGCTTTTTCTTCTGCAGCTATTTAATGTAGAGTGAAATCATATTTGGTTCACTGCGGGAGTTATTACTATGGATATTAGATACTATCTTCTGATCTGATTGCCAGATGTTAATACAATTTCTGTTTTACTGTTTATGTGTGACAGTTTTATGGATTTTAGGGGTATGTTTCATCTGTTTTTCAGGGTACTAAGCGTTCTCGGACAGGGATGATGGAGTCATTCAGTCAGGCAGGGGCAATAGTAAAGACGTCAATGCAAGATGCATACAACAGTGATGTCAACAATTCCAGTATGATTGGAGTTGAAAATGAGCAGGTTGGATCTCAGTGGGATTGGGACGATGATGACAGAGGTACCGGCATGGATATCCAAGCACTTCTTGCAGAATTTGGTGATTTTGGCGACTTCTTTGAGAATGATACATTGCCTTTTGGAGAGGTACTAATCCAATCTTTTCAATTAAAACGAGGAAAGAAATTTGTTCTAACCTTATGCTTAACTCCTGAAGTTCTCCAATAGTGAGTTCTTGTTTTTTCATGGCTAAGGTAGTTTTTCCCAAGATATGTCATGTCCTCGATCACTGTTGATGTGTGGTTAAAATACACTAGGTCGATAGTCTGCAGCTTGCTACCTAGTACCTATTCATTTCTTAGTATATTAAGAAATATGACCTTTCCCTTTTGACTGTGAGCTAAAGTCAGAATTTGTGTTTTGCACCAGTTGTGCTTGCAACATAAAGGGTGATTAATGTTCCCTAAATGTGGCTGGTTTGGGGAGAAAGTCTACCCACAAGTTTAAAAGAAAAATACATTGATGAGTGAGAGTCCAGTAATTAGCAGATTGAGTGTGTGAACATGCTGTGACATGTTTACTATGACAGTGAAGGATGTTTCCTTTTAAGTGAATTCTTTGAACATCAACATGGTTAGTACTTGCTGCTGAAGTTCTTATGTTAACCTAGCCGGCACGTAGACATGGTCTGGTTTCTTCTAGTGTTTTCCCCGCTGAAGTAAATGAACATTTCGTTCTTTTTAACTTAAATAGTTTGTATGCATCGTTATTCTTGACATGCCATGTTTATTTTCTTTCTTGAATGCACATCTCTATCTTGCATACTTGGATTGAAACTATTGTTCTGTTATTTTATGGTGAAGTCCCCAGGAATGGAGGAGCCACAACCACTTATGTTTTCTCCACCAGATTGCGTAGATGTTGGTAGCAGCCCCTTCACTGGGATGATGGATACATCGGATCAGATGATTTTGCCAGTAGGGTTTTCATCATTTGAGAGCTTCAATCCACCTCTGGCACTTGTGGACGAGTCACTGAATAAGAATCAAGAAGTCGCCAAGGATGCTTTGTCCTCTGGGTCAATGAACTACACTCCAGTCTCTTCGACAGGTGAATTCGACTATGTAATTAAATCTGAAGCACTGATGACATTTGCTCCAGAATATGGAGCAGTTGAAACCTCTGCAGGTGAGCTATCCCCGTCTGTTTTTAAAAGCCCATATATTCCGCAATCTCGAAAAGTGGAGAGTGCAAATTCAAGCACAAACAATTATATATATTCAGCAACACCACCTTCTCCTTGCATTGATGGATCTGATGAGAAGCTTGGTGTGGGTTTGAATTTGAAAGCAAGGTCAGGAAAACATGAGAACAATGCAATTCTTCACTCAAAGAATTATTATATTCATGTTGAAAGCGTAAAGGATAAACATGATGGCGGATCATTGAGTTGTGACAACAGCATTGTTTCACGTGAGGATGTACCAAAGTCTGTATTATCTGGATTCAATTCTGCAAATACTATTGCGAAATCTCCCAGCCACTCGAAGTCATTTGAAGGAGGCGTGCTAGCTGGAGGAGAGAGTTCCCTCTTGTCCACAAAAACTGTCATTGCTAGTGAACTTGAATGCACGATGTTCCAAGCATTCATGTGCAGGATAAGACATACACTTCTATCCTCTGGTATCTCCATATCTGCCGGATCAAGTGTATCTAGAAATACTGTTTCGTATCAGATTCATGGTGACTCAAACATCATGGCAGAAAATATTTCAAACAAATATGAGTTGAAGAAAAAAGAAACTATACCTGTTAGAATAGCTGGTGATATAGATGTTGGACTACTAGATGGGCCCCTGAATTCACCTGTTGGTGTTTGGAGGTCTGTTGGAGGTCCTAAGGGTTCAAAGCCTATGGCACCAAGTATGGAAGCTTTCCCATCTTTGTCTCATAATACTTTCAATGAGGAAACCATGCTTTCATATGTACAGAGGCAACCCCTTCTGGAGCTTCTTAATGGGATGTCACTACTTGTACAACAAGCCACGTCATTAGTTGATTTGACACTTGATGCTGATTTTGGTGATGGTCCATTTGGTTGGCTTGCATTGCAAGAGCAGTGGAGACGTGGATTTTCCTGTGGGCCTTCAATGGTGCATGCAGGTTGTGGGGGAGTTTTGGCTTCTTGTCATTCACTAGACGTTGCTGGTGTAGAGCTAGTGGATCCACTCTCAGCAGATGTAAGCTCCTATATCTTTTTTCTTTTCCAGTTTTACAAATGACTGTCTCTTTAGCCCTCTCAGTTTCTATGTGCTGTCCAGGGCCGGCCCTAGGTCACTTGTGATCCTAGGCAATAATTACGTAGGTGGCTGAGTGGCTCTCTAATTATACAAATAGCATTGATAACATTATTCTAATTTTTGTTCTTGTTTTCTGAGATTCAACATCATTATTGAAACTTGTGTATTCAAGTTTAGGAACCATTCCCTTTTCAATCGATAATATAGCTAAATTATTTAATTTTTCTATTTCCATGGTGGATCCCAAATGCAATTTTATCAATTTTAATTTTGAAAAAAAATCTTTCCGATAAAGTTACATTAACTGGAAAACAACAACAACAAAGCCTTAATCCCAATCACTTGTGGTCGGCTACATAAATCCTATTCTGCCATTTCACGCGATCCAATGCCAAGTCACCATATTATTAATCGTAATAGTTAATAGTATTTTATAAGATATCCCAAATATTTAGAAAAAGGATTAGCTAATATCCCTACTAGTTATAGGAGTTTAACATTGTCCCCGCTTTTATTTTTTCAAAAGGTCCTCACCATTTATTTTTTAAATATTTGTTATAAAGGGTAAAAGTGTCAAACACTCAAACCATGTATTTAAAAATTATTAATGCATGTGAAAAAGTACGCATGCAATGATTGGAACATTAATGTCAACCCAATCCGAATGGGAAGAAGGAGGTCAGCCGCCTATTCCTCTGCTTGGAAGTTCTTTACCCGGTTAGGGCAATGATTGAGATGATGATTGATTCTCTAGCACATTTTCATTACACGATTTTGAGACTTTTACCCCTACAAACAAATATTAAGGAAATTAAAGGTGAGGACATTTTGGAAAAAAATGAAAATGGGACAATGCTAACCTCCTACAACTAGTGAGGATATTAGCTAATCCCTTTAGAAAATAATTTTCCTTAATAAAATCTAATATTTCAAGTGGTGCTTTAATTTTCACATTCATAATTTCCTGAAAACTTTCTATTTTGAAAATATACCTAGTAACAATAGTAGGCATTTCTCTGAAATCTCGCGAATTAGATGCGAATTTTGTAGAAAACGCTAAATTTCCGAAATATTTGCACATAATTTGATATTCCAGAATTAATTCTCTGAAATCTCGTGAATTCAGTCTCATGTTGACTTTTAGAAATGGAAAGTTGACTCTTTGGTTGGATTATATGACACGTATTTGAGTACATTGTTTAAATAATTTCTGGAATTATTGTTATTGTTTGGTAAGTGGACCGGTATTTATTCATCCAGCACTAGTGCTACTTGTATGTATTTTGAAAAGTCTTTTAGTTAGGGGCAGACTTAGAAACTTTTCCTTTCTGTATTGTCGTGAAGGGCTAAGGATTGGGTCAGGGTTTATTTTTAACTTAATTGGAAGGGAAATTCTAACAAACATCGTTAAGGTTTCACTTATGGAATCACTTTTCATTGGTAAGCATCACCAATGCATTCGAAACATTCTTCAATGTATTTGCATTTGTGCCCCAGCCAAAATAACTTCCTTACTTGTATCATTAGTCATTAGGAAGCCCATATTTTAAAAAGTAGAAGTATTTATTAGGTTTTCTTTATGTGATTATGAACTTTAAAAATCAAATACTCAAAAGGGTCTTGCTAACAGTTAAGCATATTTAATGCTAACTTTACGTCTTCTAATAAAAACATAAATACAGTATTCCCTAAATATTATCAATTAATAATGCATGGTTGTTATTTAATGCTAAAATTCACAATTTTCATTTATCACATAAACGCAAGTGTCCCGGGGGAACTTGCTATTAACAAGTGCCCTGGGGGAACTTGTTAGCAAAAGTCTACTCAATGTAAGTATAGATGTAGAAAGTACCTGTAGTTTAGGAGTTGTAATATTTGAAATGTAATATGATTGGGGAGCCATATTAGAAACAATTAGTACTCACATATTGTTATGATTCTGGGTTGGCCCTACCTTAAGCACGAGATTCGGGGTTGATGCAGCGTCTCCTATGGAATATGCTGAGTGCAAGGGAAAGGGTAATCCAAACTCTCAAGCTAAGACTGCTAAAGTTGTGTTTGTCTTTCTTGTCCACATGCATGGTACATGTATTTGTCCAAGAGTCATCCAACTAATCTTTATGTTTTAACTTCAGTGCATGGTTCTGAGTGAAAAAGAACCTAGAATGTTCTGATTAGCCCATTATAAACCTGCGTACCAAATCATTTCATATTAGAGTTGAGAAAAAAAGTAAAATCCAGCAGATTATTTAAGATGTGTGAGGCATCTTCTTAGATGTGACACCTAGGATTTTCTATCCAATTATATTTCTTGTTTCAGCCATCCTGTTGTTTACATTTCAGCATTTCTTTCTAAGTACTCTAAATCATTCCAATCCGAATTATCCTTAACTCCCCTATTTCTGCAAATACCATCCCTTATTTTGTTCGATTATGGTGCTGTAACAATGGTTCTGCCTCAGGGGTGGTCCACATGAGGTATCTAAATGAAGTTTAAGAGAACTGATGACTTCTGGTTTGTTGGTCAAGAATGATGTACTTGGTTTTGGTCATTAAAAAAGGCTACCTAGTAGAGGCTACCTCGAGCAGAGTGTGAGCCAACCAAAGGAAAAGGGGTACCTGCCGCTAGAGTGAAAGCTGTCTGAATGATGGATGTGAAGAAAGTGGGATTGTTATGATTCCTACGTATGTATGGGGTTAGGTGTTGTTTGCTTAAGGTATGAGACACCAGGCCTTGAGGCAGTGACATCAAGTCTAGGATAAAAGTCAAGCACGCTAGCTGCAATCTTTCTAAAGCAAGAAAGATAATTAATTTGATGTGTTACATTAGTTATGTGATTATTGGGACACTGGTCAAGCATCGTAACACATATCACCTAAAACTTAATTCCCAAAGAAGATATGGTTGACTCTTACCCGGGGAGGTAGGGGGAATGTGGGAGGTCAGCTCCATCTTTGTACTTCAGTCTCCTAGTCAGTTAACATAATACTATTTGATGAATGCATATATAGATATAATTCACTTAATTACAGGGTGGCGGGCCCTGTTTACTTATTCTTCCTTCTTGATGTGATAACTGTATCATGTGTTTTCACTATTATACTGAATATGTATCACTTAATACTTGCTGGTATTTTCAGGTTCATCCATCATATGCTATCAGTTTGCTGCAGTCTGACATAAAAGCAGCCTTGAAATCTGCTTTTGGCACTTATGACGGGCCATTATCTGTCAATGATTGGTGCAAGGGTCGCAGTGGTCAATTTGGAGATGCAGGAGGAATCATGATGGGTGATGGATATTCAGCAGAATCATCTGCAGCTAGTGTGGCTGAATGCAGGGATTCCTCTAGTACAGTAACTCTATCTGTTGGAGAGCCAATCAGTCCATCTCAGTCCTCTGCTGGTGGATCATCTTCTTGCCTCAACAAAGGTATCCACTTTAATTGTATTTTGAGTGAGATTCTGTATAACCTGCAGCATACCAAAAATTGAATTGTTGATACAGTGTCAAGTAGCACGGATGGAATTAGAGCGGATGAAGTGAGCGAGAGGCGATCAAATCAAGAAAACTCGTTATCCGAGTCGGAGCCATTCAGGCCCACACTCATTGCCCTTCCGTTTCCTGCTGTACTCGTTGGGTATGGATCTCAAATTATTCAAGAATTCAGCTGTTGCATTGATAATGTATTTATATACTTTTTGCTTTTTAGGGTGGGGTGTGGGTAGGGCTGAGTCGAGGTTTAGCTCGAACTCAAAAAAAATAAATTTATCGAGTTCAAACATTTATGGTTAGTTCGAACTCGAGTTGAGTCGGAGTTGTTCGCGAACAATTTGACCGAGTTCGAGTTTATCGAGTCAAACTCTGAGTTTTTAAACTTTTTTTTAGGTCATTTTTTAATTTTTTTAAATAAAATTATAATAATACTTAATGTGTGTGTATATATATAAATATTGTATAATGAGTAATATATGTATATTAGTATCATATAATAAATATACATACCTAGTGAAAATTTTTTATGAAAAAAAACAACTTAAAGAATTTTTATCGAACGGGCTCGAGTTGAGCTTAATCAAGTTGATCGCGTACGAGCTCGTTTGGACAAACGAGTCGGACGTGATCGAGTCGTGTTCTTAACGGACGCAAAAACAAGTTCGAACTTGACTCGTGTTCGATTTTTTTTGAGTCGAACTCGAGTTCGAGTTGCTGGGTTCGTTTAACAGACCTAGGTGTGGGGACATTTTTCATTTGCAAATTATATCAGGCAGTCAAAGTTTCTGCCACCATACTACAATTTTTTGCCACCCTATTCAAGCACCTTCTTCCCTCATTAGTCACTCCAACTGAAACCGATAAGCTTTCTCCCTACTGCCATCTCGGTCTTCTTTCCATTGTTGTATCACTAATCTAACTTAATTTGTTTTCCCTGTTCTTACTTGATCTGCCCCAACATTTCTCGCCAGATGCAGCAAAGTTTAAATTCTCGCTGAAATCTGACTTACCTGACTCCCTATGTCACTGCATTCTTAACTCAACTCAACTAAGCCTTAGTCTCATCACTTTGGGTCGGCTACATGAATCCTTTTTCGGCGATCGAATGCCAAGTCACCACATAACCCACAGTCCTTGATGTTTTTTCGTATTGCCAATTTCCATGTTAACTTTGATTTACCTCTACCCCTAGCTTGATTAAGATTAATATCATTACACTTCCTAACTGGTGCACTAGGGGTACTATGTTGTATGTGTCCAAGCCATCTTAGTCCATTCTGTCTCATTTTTTCTACTATGGAGCAAATTTAACCGTTTCTCGTTATCTTTCATTACGAATCTTATCTTTTCTAGTTTTACTGCACATCTATCTTAGCATTCACATTTCCCTCTGCATTGCAGACCGATAATTCATCATTGAACCAAATTTGCTTAAAGCTTAGATTAATATAGAACTGATAATCTGATTCCTAGCAAGTTTCCATCAGCAATCAAAGGTAATGCTGGATTTTGTCGTTCATTGAACATCTTAGCCTCCAAGCCAATGAGATGGGGAAGAGTATATTACATGTTAAATATTAATGATGGTTAATGACAAAAAGTCCTTTAGATAAATTGCTACCGTGGCTTATAGCTAGAGGATATTTCTGTCAAGAAAGAGATGGGCTAGCTGGTTACTTGCAACAACAGGTGTGCAAGTTAGCTTTTTATGAAAGTTAATGCTTTCGCGTCCGTTTCCACTTTTGATCTAGGTTGAAGAACTTGAAGGGGGTAAATGGTTAATATTTGAATAGAGATGAGTGATAATCTGTATCAGAATATTGGTTATATAACATGCATGCACAAGGTTCTATAATCTGCTATCCACTTGGTACTGCTACGGAATAAAGCTGCTTAAATTACACAGCTCGAATGTTAATGGTAATTGTTTTCAGGATATGTAATTTGTGGTACCTTATGCAACAGGTACCAGGATGATTGGCTTAAGACTTCGGCAAGCTCTCTACAACACTGGGAAAAGGCGCCTTTTGAACCCTACGCTATGCAGAAACATGTAAGCTTTGTTATATTTTTGGTTAATGGTCAACCACCATTTTGGTTTCTCCAACCACAGCCTTATGAAAATGACAACACAGGTGGCTTTTTCCCGTAAACTTTTATTGCCAAGTGATTCTTTATCTATTTTTTCTTTCTGATATTGCAGATGACTTATCATGTCGTATGTCCAGATATTGATCCCCTGACCACTGCCGCTGCTGATTTTTTCCAGCAGCTTGGAACTGGTGGGTGTCTTGACTTGAGACTGTAATCTTCATGCTTTATCCGTTATATGTGTGTTAATTCTTGTACCTTCAAAGTGGAACTTACTGCAATCTAATGCTAACCTTTATGTGACCTCTCTCCCTTAGCAAACCACTTTTCAATCAACGCCTTGGCCTTCCATAGTCCCTATGGATTGAAGCCGTTTGGGTTACATGCCCCTTGTTATTGCTTAAACAGTTACTGCTCGGTAGTTGGCGTCATATTTCCTGCATATCATTGATACTTCAGTTCTCTTTGTGAATTAGCACGCTGTGAAGGGGCAATGAATGCAATCCAATGGTTAATCATCGAAAGCGAATCCAGTAATCAACATTCTGTTACATACTAGTGTGCACACACACGTGCTTGTACATTCAGTAAGAATCAAAAATGCAAGCAACACGGGAATGGATAGGTTGAAGAATTCCAATTGAACAATTGTGTTAGAAAAGTATGTTTGGTTGATAAGTGAGGTAAAATATTTGATTGATACTTTAAAAATGAGTTTGATCTGTCAGTCTGCAAGTTAAGAGTGCAATGAGTCACGCATATTTAGTTGTTGTGGTATGAATTGTCCTTTTTTCTATCTTGGACTTTCTTTAGGTGGGAATCCTAGGACGACTAAGTTTTGGGACCCGGTTATTGAAAGGTGTCAAAAAGGCTAGGTGGGTGGAAGGGTGCTTATTTTTCTATTGGGGGGGGGGGGGGTACTCTTATTGAGTCATGTTTGTTTAGTATTCCCATTAATTATCTATCTTTGTTTAAGTTACCCACGGGAGTGGCAAAGCGATTAGAGGGGATAATGCGCCGAGTTTTGTGGTGTGGGATCGGAGAGGAGAGTAAGCTCATTTGGTGGCTTGGAAGAAGATTAGTAGGAATAAGGAAGAGAGAGGGGGGGGGGGAGGTTAGGGCTCGGAAATTTGGTTATCAAAAACATTGCTCTGATTGGCAAGTGGTTATGGCGTTTCCCGTTGGAGCGAGATTCTTTATGGTATAGAGTTATTCAGAGCAAGTTTGGTGTGAACCATAATAGGTGGGATGCATCCGTTGGTCTTTCCACCACGTAGGTCAGTCCCTGGAAGTTCATTTCTAGTTGTTTCCATCTCTTCTATCCTCATGTTCGTTATGAGGTCGGGGTTGGGAATCGAGTTCGGTTTTGGGAGGATCACTGGCAGAGAACTTTCCTATCAATATCTCTTTTCCTGCTTGTTTTGGCTTTCCAGTGTTCACAACGCCCCTATTGCTGTTTTTCTTGTTGGAGAGGGGATTAGATGACTTGGAATTTTCATTTTTTTAGGAATCTTAATGATATGGAATCCATATCGGTTGCAAATTTAGTACTACATTTGTCTTCTTTTTCGCCTGTTGGATCATCAATCATATCGTTGAATTTGGTTCTCGAACAGAATGAGTTGTTTTCTGTAAAGTCTTTCTCTAAAGTTCTTGTCCACATACACCGTTTGACTTTCCTCTTTACCATTTCTTATGGAAGTCGAAGGGTTCGTTCAAATACAAAGTTTTTGCTTGGTCAGTGGTCCTTCGGTCGTCTGAATACTAATGATTAGCGGCAGAGGTATCCGAAGATGTCTATCTCTCCTAATGTGTGTGTTATGTGTATGTGGGCTAGTGAGTCTTATGACCATTGGTTCATGTATTGTTCAACGGCTCGGAGTCTTTGGAGTAGACTGTTTGAGATACATGCTGAGCTCTATATTGTGCCTCGCGATGTGGAGGAGTTTTGCATGATTAAATATTTGGGTTTTGGTAGATTGAGGGATGCTTCTTTGTTGTGGGGTCGTGCAATGTTCAGATTTGGATTGAGAGAAACTCTCGGATTTTCAGAAATCGAGAGTTATCGCTTTCATTACTGTTGGAGAAGATCTACCGTGCATTCTTCTCTTTAGGCTAGGAGTTTTGGCTAGATATTGGAAAGTTGCTATAGTGTAATTTGGGTGTATTTGTTGTTTTTACTTTCGGTAAATTTCTTGTCTGCCAATTTTGTATCTTCTTCTCTTATTAATGATATTTCTTCTTCTATCATTTTTTTTAGTTGTGATATTGTATTTATTGCCATCTTAAAGCAATAATGTATTCATGCGTTACGATTACAAATTAGGATTACAAGGTAAAAGAATAATACCCCAACATTGGCCAAGTGTCAGAAAACTCTAACTGCTGCCTTAGTGGGTTGGTTTGTTTCTTTAAGGAATTCTTGGTTTAAATCGTGATAAATTTAGGTCATACTCTTATGGTTATTAACAATGTATCCAACTTGAGGGATTAAAATTATATTTGGTTATTCCTCAATAACATAGTAATTTTATTCATAATATATTTTGTGATTTTAGAAAAAAATAAATAATTTAATGTTTTGAGAAATTCGTTCTGAGACTGTTTCTTGTTAAAATTGCAATATTTATTACTCCCAGCATTCAAGATTTCATATCATTGTTGTAATGGAAAATAAGTTAGGATCATATAACCGATTCTTTAAATTATTTTTTTGCTAAAAATTTCTTCAAATTCTCAATTGTATTATTCTATCAACATTTTTTCTTATTCCTAGAGAATACACAACTTCAAGATTTCATATCATTGTCATATTGGAAAAAAATTAGGATCATGATTTATTCTCATTACTGATCTTTTTTGGCACTAATATCTTCAAACTCATTATTGTATTTTTCTGTCAAACAGTTTTTCTATGCCTGGAGGATACGCAATTTCTGATATTTATACTACTTATTCGAATTTCCAGTTTATTAAAAATTTCCAGGAGCTGATGCCACAGGCCTACATATCATGACATTAAAAGAAAATGATCAAATAAATGCTTGCAGAAGTTCTTTGCAAAAATCCTTATATTTTGGTGTAGTTATTTTCACAAGGAACATTGAATTTGTAATTATTGAAACAAAACAAAAGGGATTTTGTCGAGATACGAACCTCGTTATTTTCTTTTTACTTTTTCAAGAATAGAAACCTTCAATAATTTGTTAAGACAACCAGAAAGCGTTGGAGCCTTACAGAATAGAAGATATCTGTGTTGGAATTTTCTAACTTTAAGGACGTAGTAAAATGGTCTTTTTTAAGAATCTGTATGCAATAATTAAGCATTATATTGAATTTACAAATCCAGATCAATTTCCACAAAATAAGTTATTCTGGTTGTGATCTATGAAATCTATTGGAGATTATGTTTATTAAATAACTAAAGCATACTTCCAGGGAAAAGAAAGATAAAGAGTTACAAGTGCATTCCCATGAGAGAATGTAGCAGACAATTGAGAAAATAAGGTAACTTGGGAAGAGATTTTTTTTTTTTTGCTTATCGATAATTCTGAACCCAGTTTTCATGAGAAAATATAGGACTCTAGCAAATTGTGTTAAATATTAGTATATTACGGCTTACAAATTTGATTTTTTTTGCTGTTGAAGTTTTGTGTTATACTCCTAAAAGCTATTGCATAGATATGAGAGCTTTTTGAGTTAGGGTTTCTATATAATTGCTCAAATGTTTACTTATTTTTATTAGGATATACATTTTCTGGATGAATACTGCACAGTCACTCGTAGAGGTAGAATTCTAAGTTTGAGGGTTCTGTTGTTTCTCTTGACATTCACTTCATTTGCATCTCAATGCTATGCATGTGCGCATTGCAACATTCGTTTTCGAATAATTTAGTTAAAACATGTAGTCACTTGTTTACCAAATTAATTACGTATCATACATGATGCCTTCAGATTTGAGTCATATTCAAGTATATCTATTAGATTGCTTGTATGACCTCATACTGTGAAACTGAAGATTGGTGAAAATTGCTTGCATTCATTAGTGTCTTTGATTATGTGACATGTATATTTAAAATTTGTTTGTTTCCCTTGTGCTGTAATTTATTTTTCTGTTTCTTCCAGTTTATGAGACTTGCAAACTTGGCACTCATTTGCCTCAGAGTGTGGGAAACCAAATGGTGATAGACTCTGGGAAGTGGTTGTCTTCTGGTTTTGTTCTACTTGATTGTCCTCAATCAATGAAGATTGAAAGCAGTAGTGCTTCTCTGGTGGGGTCGATTAGTGACTATTTCCTGTCCCTATCCAATGGTTGGGATTTAACAAGTTTTCTGAAGTCACTTTCAAAGGTTCTCAAATCTTTAAAACTTGGTTCGTGCTTCACTCCAAACTCAAAAGAAGGAAATAGTAGTCCTTGCACGGTAAATAGCTACCTGTTACTTTCATTGTTATTAGAGCATTCAAAGATTCACCATTTTTTTTAGTTATTTGTTTTCGTTTTTTAACTTATTCGAACTCCATCCTTAAAAATAATTGACGTAGTTTAGGATGGAATATATTCAAGTTTCAACCTTCAAAATCTATTTGGAAAAAGTTAAGGAGGCACCATACACGGGAATAGTGAAAATTACAACCATCGTCAATATTGTGAATTAGTATCATTTTTGGGAAAAGTTGGAGGAACCAACGGGTTTTGGGGATGAGCCCCACGTACTTTATTTCTTGAGAGAGAGCTTCCCCGGCGTGGTTAGATTGTCATCCATTTTTTCTAACGATAATTTGAGAAAGACATATTACCCTTATTTAAACAGGGACCAAAGTGCAAATATATGATTATAACATTATAAAAGTGTAAAATGTAGCAAAAATACATTCAGTTATTATTAAAAATTAAATTAAAAAATAAGTACTAAAGAAAAACTAAAAGTAAAAAAAAAAAAATTCCAAACTTATAAGACTTTGAAAATCTGGGAAGAGTTCCTTTATATTATTAGTACGAGTCATAAATTCTATTTACAAGTGGGGGAAATAGTCATGTATTATTTAACAAACAATTGATGTAAAATCGTGTATTTAGAGCAGGACCAACCCCCTTTAATCTTCTTCTTCTTCCAGTCCGTCTACGACCAACCCCAATGCTCTGAGCCACCAACTCCCCTCCCAAAACCCTAGCCAACTTGGTGGTAGGGTTGAGAGTCCAAAGACTGAGGCTCTCCGATCTCCACCAACCCGCCACGGAGCCAACGTCTATGGAGGAATTTGAAGAAGCTCCGAGAAGAAGACCGTGGAAGAAGAATTTCGTGGAAGAAGAGACGGAGAGGGATAATCCATGCCTTGGAATGTGAATATTTGGGTCATCTTCTCTGTTTTCTTCTTACCCGGTGGTAGGATTGAGAGTCCAAAAACTGAGGCTCTCCAATCTCCACCAACCCGCCACCAAGCCGACGTCGAAGACCAGATCTGAGGAATTGGTAAGGCTTTTGATTTGGTCCTTGCTTGATGTTGCTGTTGCCGAATTGAAGTCTGTGGTCGTCGACGACGGGGGAGTTTAAAGTCTCTAACCGGCCGCCATCCTCACCCTTTGTTTCTGTTTGGGATGAGAAACTTCGGGTTTCGATTTGGGGGAAGCGGGGATCTGATGCCTCACCCTTTGTTTCGATTTGGTGCCTAGCCGGAGTCGTCGGCAGCTGTGCTGGTGCCTCTCCACTGTTTTTTCTATTGGGTTGTTTCTGGTGCCTTCCAATAAGAGGGCCTATCACATCGATCTATGGTATTGAAGCATATTTTCTACCCTCCCCTGGTGCAAGAAGCTAGTCAAATTGGATGAAATTCAGTCCAAATGACCCACCAACTCCTACCCATGGAGGAAGGAGGAGAAAACAATTTGGGATCATTTTGTTTGTTTTTTTCATTTTTGTTTTTCTTTAATTAATTTTGTTTGTTTGAAATGATCTTATTTATTTGTATATAAGTGTAATGATTCTAGTTTAATGTTAATTTGCATTTTGTTTATTATCTTTTGTTTATTGCATTAAGTAATAATATTATGTGAAAACTTTTTATTTTTTATTTTAATGTTTTATTTAATTTATTAAACTTGTATAATATTATATATTTATCTTAATTAATTTTATTTTTATTAAAAAAATTACTTTATTAAATTAGAAGAAGAACTATGGGAATTAAGATGGATTAAGTTAGGGGTATTTTCGTCTTTATCTTTTTAAAAGGGTAAAATAGTCTTCCTACTTATTTCAATTTTACATTGCACAATTTTTTTTTTTTCATTTTGGTCTGTTTTTATGGATGGAGGCCAACCGGATTAACATTAGGGGGGCTAACCCTCAAGAAATGAAGTACATAGGGCTCATCCCTAAAACCGGATAAGCGCAGGGGGGTTCGTCCAATTTTTCCCATCATTTTTACATCAAATTATTAGACTGTTGGATCTGGCATGCTAGTTTTTCCTTTTCCTTTTTCTTTTTTGAGTGTTCCCCTAATGATATAATGTATTTTACTTCACATGTTGGCTGTGTTGGATCAGGTTATATATGTGGTTTGTCCCTTTCCCGAGCCAGTTGCTGTTCTCAAGACTATTATTGAATCTTGTGCTGCTGTTGGATCAGTCAATTTTCCATCATCAGATAAAGAAAGGCGATCTGTTGTGCAAAATCAAGTTGCGAAGGCCTTAAGCGGCTCCACAGCAGTGGATGAAGCGTCGATATCAAATGTTGTAACACTTCCAGGGTTTAGTGTGCCTAAATTGGTTTTGCAGGTTGTGACAGTTGATGCTGTGTTTAGGGTTACAAGTCCATCTCTTAATGAACTCGTCGTACTTAAGGAAATTGCTTTCACTGTCTACAATAAAGCCCGAAGAATTTCTCGTGGATCCTCTACCGATGTAGTCCCATCGTCATCTATCTCTGCTAGATCTCATTCAGCCTTGATGCCAATGAATTCTCCTATTCCAGGGATGTGGAAGGACTCCATGGGTCCTCGAATTGCTGGTTCCCTCCAAAGAGAGGGTGAACTTGATGCTAGCTTGAGAAGTGGTACTTGGGATAACTCCTGGCAGATGTCAAGAACTGCGGGACTAGGATGTGATCCCAGCAGAACCGGAGAGTTCCCTCTTCAAGATGAATTTCGCTATATGTTTGAGCCGCTTTTCATTCTTGCTGAGCCTGGTTCCTCGGAGCGTGGAGTTTCGCCTCCACTTGCTGGGAGTTTAGCACATGATTCTTCAAAGGTCTTATCTGATGATGGTACAAGTGGAGATACTGGGCCAAACTCTCAAGGTGATGGATCAGAGGCAGATGGCTGTGGACCTGGCCATCAGAAGATGCCTCCAAGTTTACATTGTTGCTATGGATGGACCGAGGACTGGCGTTGGCTAGTTTGCTTATGGACGGATTCACGAGGTGAACTGCTCGATAGCTATACATTCCCGTTCGGTGGAATCAGTAGTAGGCAGGACACGAAGGGGTTGCAGTTCCTTTTCGTCCAAATTCTCCAGCAAGGTTGTCAGATACTTCAAGCTTGCTCTCCTGATACTGGCATAGCTAGGCCAAGAGATTTTGTGATTACACGCATTGGATGCTTCTTTGAGCTGGAGTGCCAGGGTATGTGTTTCTCTGAGTTTTTATTACCAGTCATGTACACTTCAGCTTGTGTGTGTGTGTGTGGGTGGTGGTGATTGGGGGTGGGGGCGTCTGTATTGTGTTTTGCAGAAGTGCAATCCATTGCTTATTTTATTGGAAGTGCCCGTTTTTGTACAATCTTTGGTGATTATAGCTAAAAGTTTCTTTATTGAGACCAATGCAGTAGTTTTTATTTTATGGCCCTTGACCACCATATTTCCATTTTAATGGTATATTTCACACTAAATTGTGATAAGTTGCGGATCAAGACAATAGTAGTTTTATATAGTTAATTTGGCTTTTACCGTTTAATTTTGCTCATGAAATTTGCGTTTGAACTAGTTGAAATGGTGCAGCACCTTCTAGCTAGCATCCTCTTGTGGCCTAGTGAGTTGTAATTTGATGACGTACAATTTTTTATTGGCAAGATGGTGCATTTCTTTTTATCTTCTGTTAACTAGCATTCTCAATGCAATTTTCTGATATAACTTGCAATGATTGTGAGCAGAATGGCAGAAAGCCCTCTATTCAATTGGGGGTTCTGAGGTGAAAAAGTGGGGCCTGCAGCTACGGAGATCGGTTCCTGATGGGATGCCTTCTAGCAGCAATGGAACTTCCTTGCAACAACAAGAGATGAGTATAATGCAAGAAAGAAACCTAACATCTTCACCTAACCCCTATTCAAAAGCTTCTGCCTACATGAAAGGTGGCTTGGGACAACCCTCTTCAAGAAAGCAGATTTTAGGTGGACATAGTGCAGTGGACAACTCTAGGGGTTTACTTCAGTGGGTGCAAAGCATTACTTTTGTTTCGATCTCAGTCGACCATTCGTTGCAATTAATGCTTCAAGCAGATTCATCCTCTCCTGGTAGTTTTCTTATCTCCTTTTACCTTCAACCCTCCCCTTTTTCAGTTTGAAGTCCATCTTTGAACAAACTTAACCATCTATTTGTAGGAATATATGCCCTTCCCTTCCGTATCGAATTGGATGCATTAATCACTTATATGCTATCTAGAGTCGGCTTGAAAACAATAATCTTATGCATCGTCCCTAATTCTGCTCATGTTTTCAGGGATACAGATAGATTCTAAATTTATCCGTTTGATCTTACAAAAATCTCTCTGTTGTCGGAACTCTTTATTCAACCTCATTTATGTTATTTCCACCATTCCAATTGGAGAGGGACACATTGACTATTGCCGAAAATAATACTTCATTGAAAGATTGAAAATTTATTTTCTCCTAAGATGCCCATGTCATTGTGTGGACACTATTTGTTGCTGTTTTAGTTGATTTCGCTCAGTTATTCTCATCCACGAACTGAACAAGTATAGAAGTCGTATATGCTAGGAAAATATGCGAAAAGGGAATGCCTCTCTCCAAATTGAGATCAAAAAGATAGAGAAAATGAAAACGCAAGTGTTCCATTGAATTGAGATGGAGGGACTATGATTTACTGAGTTGAGGCCAACAAATATTGAAAACACTCCTTCTAAATCAATCATGGTAGTCCGGTCGCAACCTGCTGACTTAACAACAAATAATAGTAATAATAATAATAATAATGATAATAATAATAATAATAATAATAATAATAATAATAATAATAATAATAATAATAATA
>JAOWAN010000054.1:233304-254628 GCA_028566635.1 Lobelia cardinalis | reverse complement strand
TTTTTTTTTTTTTAGTTTGAGAGAGAGAGAGAGAGAGAGAGAGAGAGAGAGAGAGAGAGAGAGAGAGAGAGAGAGTTATATTGAGTGGTTGCAAATATCATAGTTGTTTTAATCCCGTGTGCCTAATTAAATACGCTTCACCTAAAACCCGAATTGAACGAAACAAAAGGCTCCACAGTTCACTCCCAGATCAGAAAACTTTATTATTAGAATTGGCTTTCCAAAAACAACTAAAAGGGACAAAAAGAATACTAGGAGGTCAAACCAAACTAAAAATAAAAATGAATGGGGATTATATTGCATGAAGAAAAAACTTGTACAAGTAGATGTTGTCCATCAAAGAACACTTCAAAACTGCAGCCTGACACCTTAGTTCCTATACCAGCCACTATTCCTCTTCCTAATCCCCCCTTTGACAATGTATATCTAACTATCTTCCTATTTCTTGTAACCCAATTTTCCTATTCACCCTCATTTACATGATTACATCCTATAATTCTTACATCTACTCATGTACATCTTTACCTTCAAATGCCTGTTGTCGCCTGACAGAAGCAAGTTTCCCAACACACTCTGGAGTTGTTTATAACTTTCTCCCTATCATCATCCATGTCTAAAGAAAACCTGCAGTCTAGCATCTATGGATAATACGTGTGGCATGCCATAAACCCCACGTAGCACCCAAAAGATGTTGCAATCGGTGCCACCAGAAAATGACCAGGAGGCAGTCAATTTTATGGAGTTTCAAACCACATCCATATACCCTACAAAACAGAACCAGAGTTCAGTATGATTACAAGGTTAAACTTTCAGAGATAATAGGATATCATGGATACTGGCTTGAGGGAATAGTGAAATGTAGTCGACCAAGCTCTGGTAAATTTCTATCTAAACAAAGGTAGAGCCTACTACTTCCAAATTTGTCCTTTCACAACTTCTCCATAACAGTAAGTGATTGAAATCAAAAGGTATCAATAAATTACTTTTTATTACTCCCTCCATCCCAAAATGATGTTCTTGATCAAAAACGAAAAGTGTCGCTCATTTTTTGACGGAAGGAGTATAATGAAAAGGTAAAAGTTGTGTGTGTTGAGGGCGGGAGAGGGGTGGACTATTTACAGGATCATGACATGATGAATCTAACAATGTTCCCGATAAACATTAAGATTTGAAATAAATGATTACCATGTTCGAATTCCACCGCATCGCGATCCCATATCCCCAGCTTGATAGGTCTGCAAGAGCTAGCTGTACGCTGAGAAAGTCAAGTCTCCGCAGACAGTGCATTGGATCATATAGAGAATTGAACAAAGCAGAGCGTCACCAGTTGCATCTATAGAGCTTCAAGTGTTATGGATGCTTTTGTAAACACAGACAGAACAAATGGGGCTTCTTCTCCAGGATGTATCGTTGTCGGCACTATAGTGTAACCCTTTGGATCTGGTTCCAGTACCATTTCACATGATATTTCTCGCGAATTTACATAATCTGTCCCACCCACTGACTCGTGCAAGTAAATGTTATAGGCTGCACGACGGCCACGGGTTTTGAGTATCCTCATCCCAATGTAAAACATCATTGAGTCATGACTAGACTGGTAATTCCTAAAGCCAGCTGTTGTTCTAGAGAAACTCACACCCTAGAAAACCGCAATGCCAGATAAGTCTATTATTCAATCAAGAATCAGACTATTTTCAAATATAAATTCAATTCAAACTAGATACTCTAGTGTACCTGTGTCAAGGTGATGAATACATGAATGGGACAAGATGCATCAGAACCAGTGGCCCGCAATCGGAACTGCGGGTTTTGATGCCATGTGTCATAATCCTGGCAACCGCCAGCACTGTATCCTCGCCACTGGCCATGGACGGAATACCGCATCTCTGGGGGATAAACACGGCAAACATATATTGACCGAAAGTGAATCTGGAAATCTTGCCAAGACATCCAGAATATACCATCTTTGGCCTGTTTCAATGCATATTGCCATAACATTATAAGAGTTAAAATGAGAATTTACAATACCAAGAAATGAAGCAGTAAGACCTAAAATTTAATAAACCCATCAAAAAAAGCGAATAAGAAAAGTTCAAACGGTGATGTGAGATGAAGACAACCTGAGGAACATGCCTGAGCTTGTGCCTCATCCTATCAGTCCATTCATGGGATGAATCAGACCAAGGGCCATTCCATTCAACCTCATTTGCCCATGGATTTCGGATCTGAACAAGTTTGTGGCCATCTACTTCTTTTACCTGAAATGTAATTATTATAAGTTCAAAGAACGATTTGCAGGCTGAGTTTTGCTGTCGTAACATGCTAGGCAACTAATGTTTAACCATGACGTAGTGGACCAGTGGCTCCCATGTAGATTGTTTATTGAAGAGACACACAGTCTCCTAGCATTTTTTATCAGTTTTCTGAGCCCACGCATCATTACTTTTAAAAGTAAAAATTATCATGTGACTGAAAAAACTCGTTCAACCAGTGCATCATAGATGCAGTTGGTTGAGGCCTCAAAGAAGATACCTGTAGCAATGAGTACGCATGTCCTTGCACAATTCCACTGGATGAAATATGTACATCTGATCCAGATGGACTTCCGGCGCCAAGTAGGAAGCCCTCTTGCTTGAAACGCAACAGCTGAGTCCAGAGTCTTCCACTAGCAAGATCAATCTGAGCCTGGGCACTTCTCATGTCAATCTCCTCACCAGCACCTCCTGTGAGGTCCACAAGAGCATCTTGGACAAGCCCTCCTTCTAATGCCTCATAAGAGCCATGTATCTTGGCATATGCCTTTTCCAATACAGAAACCCAGAGTTCGTTCCCCTTCCTACTGGTAGCAAATGCAGGCTTACCGGGTGATTCACATGGGACCCAATCATCAACAACAACAGGAACCCATTCCCCCTTCAATAGAAAGTCGAGAAGAAAACATGTTAATTCTATTTGGGCGGGTGAATTGCATGCTTGTGGAACAACAAATCCTATCTTTTACATTTAATCCAACAAACTTCAGCTCAGGAATATAGACAATTCTGTATCTCACAAGGCAACAAAATTCAGATTTGCAGCCCAGGCCCTATTTTCTGGTTTGCATTCCTGTTTAAATTCTCTATGCGATATCATTGTCTGTATATTTCATTGCAAGAAGGAATTTACAAATGCAAGCTAAACTTGATGCGCAAGAGAGCATAAATCCTAAATGAATGTTAACCCACAGAAATACCCGCAAGAATAAGAAAAAACTACAGAAGTATCAGATCCCTGTGAAATAATATTATAAATTACACTTAACAATAATAATGGGACTAAGCAAGCCTACACTTCACATAAAGGGTAGTTAGTCAGGCAGTTTATAAGGAAACATTTAAAGAAGAAAAAGAAACCTCCCCCATCCACCCAACTCTAGAGTCTCAATTAAGATTTGTACACCCAAGCTATGTAGTAAGAATCATATTGGGGTTCAAGAGACAGGAATCAGCATATGTAAGAACTGAATAATGTTCAACAATAATGATCAGACCAAAATTTTGTACCTAAAATCTTTGTCATGCCCGCTACAACCACCTGTGTGATCCCAAAATGTAGGAAAAATCAAAGGGTCCTCCAGTGAAAATCATATATTGCAATAGTGACGGATGCAATGGTCAGATAAAGATGCAATAAGGGTTTTGTTTCTAATCTAGCCGGTTCAAGACCTGATATTGTTGTCTGGACTCAAATATTTGATTATTCTTTTTTGTTCCATCAGTTTTCCTTCTCCCTCAAGAGGAATATAAGCTTTGGTCAAAAAGACAACCCAAATAATTGACAACTTTGCGTTAAATGCTTTTGAAGTTTGCAGGTCTAAAACAATTTATCTAGCCAATGGTGCATTTAGATCCGAGAGTGACACATTTTTCTTGTGCTTGGAAGGCATTTGACAGACATCATTCAAGGTGGTGTAGCAAGCAACAATGATGTTGAAGTTTCAGATCTCAAGACTGTAGAGAGAGTTTAAGAGAGATGAAACGAGGTGGTATACCAAGCAACAATGAGGTTAAAGTTTCAGATTTGAAAAACTGTAGAGAGATTTAGAAGAGAAGAAATGGAAGATGACAGAGAACATAGATAGTTTTGAAATTTCTTGCACAGAGTTTGGTGGTTTCAAGTGAAGGATGGGCAATCGAGGTTGTTTGCAGTGGCTATGGAGTTTCCTAGTGGACACTGCTATGTGAGGTGCTGCAAAAGAAAATATGGTAGTTGTGAGAGGAGAAAGAGACAGAGGGAGTAACAAGCTAGTTTGTTTTCATTTCTACTTTATGGAGTATAACTCTGAGTTTGTATAATGTAAGGTATTTTGAGTTTTTGAGAGTAATATGAGGGCATTACGGTAATCTAAAACCAAGTCAAATTAGTTTTTTAGTCGGATCCTAATAATGAACGCTTAAAACATTAACGTTTGTTGCACCCTCCATCCCAATTGAAGAGGGACACTCTCTTTCAACCATCCCACTTGAAGAGTTATGTTACCTTTTTGGGCAATTAACGATCCTCAAAGTTTAAAGAACGCAGATTTCCTTAGCAAATGCCCTGTCAGTAAAGGCTCGGAAAAGTATTGTTAACTTGTATTGGTGCATTTAAGTTTCTAGTTAATCTTTGTCAAAAAGATGGAGGGGGGCTTCCATGGAAATTATCCCTTTTCTCAACCCATTAATTAGTCTTCATGCCTAGAGTGGGACAGAAGGAGTTAATTTACTGCCAAAATAGTAGCTTTTCAATATTATTATAGGAAATTTTGTAAGTACAGTCAGCAAATTGTTATTTAATCCATAAATAACCGAACAAATGTTTTAAGAATAAGAAAATCCAACATAATGCAAAAGGTGCTCGTCTGAAGCTGATTTGGTTTGCAAGAGATACTCCAAGAGACTCTAATATCACCAACAGGTCCAACACCAGCACCATCAACTTCAAAGTAATTTTGTAGAAATGTTCTCAACAAATAATCACATTCCCAACACACAATATGCATTTCACGAAATAACATTTTGTGAACTGTAACTAAACCAACTCAAAAAGATAAACCATACACCAAGTTGATAAGCAGTTTGAGAGGCAGGCACATTTCATACGTTATGGTAACAAGGCTGTGTAAAACAGATGTGCTTCACCTGTATACAGAAGCGAACAGTGTAAATGCCTTCCTCATTATATTCTGGTGTGATAATGACTTCAGATATACGTGAAACCTCCTCAGTCAAAACAGCAACCGCGCTCAAAAACCAGCAATCACCCAACCGACCCTGTTTAAATGAGTGTTCAAACAGAGCACTATAGGATTAATAAATGTCGAGCACCGCCCCAACCCCTATCTATTATGCCGCAAGTCCAAAAAAAGGACATTAGGAACAAGAAAATGTATTTATATAGCAATAGAAGTAAACCTGACAAACATCAGATGGATTTGCAGCGCCAGAAAATAAGCATGGGCGAGAACCCAAATGGTTCTCGTTCACGATCTCAGTAGGTCTCATCCATTTCGAAACGACCTGAAATGGAGATACATGCGGTTAAGGGCATGGTAATGATTGAGCCCTGAACAAGGCAAAGATAACAGACACTCTAGCAGGCAGCAGCAACGAATAGCGAAGGAGCCTACCTGCAATTTTGAAGGTGGATTATCTGGATCGACAAATAATGACCGATCATTTGGAGGAAACTCTTGATCGGTAAAATGTGACTCTCCTCTAGCAGAGAGAGCTTCTTTAACAGCCAGCTCAACAGAAAGCATTCGCTGATTGATTTCCTCTTGCGTCTCAATCCTAGGTTTCCTCAATCTTCTGGCAAAAGAATCCACATCAACCACCACTCCCTCACGTTCTGTTCTTCTTCTCCTACCACTTGAATACTGACCATCCCAATCCACATCATCCCTATCATAGAGATCAACGTCAGCAGGATCACTATCCCACTCGTCAACCTGATATAAACACATTTAGAGACAATCAACAATTGTTTCAGTCATAAACTTGCACCATAAAACACTATCAGGGTAGAGATGAACAACCATAAAAGAACATATCCCTGTGGGGGATCTACTCATATCAAACTAAATAACTAGGATAATCTACCCGGGGAGGAGAATCTGCCCACTGCCAATTATCTTCAGGGAAATCAATCATATTGTACTCCGCAGAACCCATAGCAGCAGGAAGAGCAGCAACCTCATCATCTGAAAGGCACCGGCCCCAAAGAAATAGATCCATTATGTGCATCTTTGATTCTGCTCCTTCACTATCTGACCTGCCAAAAGCATCCACGTCTGTCGGGGGTCTGACGCCAACCCAAACTTCTGTTCCTTGCTCCCAAATTCCATTGCCAACACGCAAGGGTAGCCCAGTTTGGTAGCCATCAAAACCACCATCTAAATAACAAGTTGCTTCCCCCAAATCAGCATCTATAGTCATTGTTACAACATGCCACCTGCAAAATGATCATGTTCATACAAGACATTACAATGACGAGGCCATATCCCATTTTTTTAAGAAGCAATTTAAGGTGAGGAGAGAACAAATTAAAAGGGGAGAAGAGCAAAAGATATGCACAAATATTGGAAGATAGGACTTCTTCACCAAAGTTCAGATGACTCAAAAGTTTTCTTATTCTTATAGTTTTAGTTTTTGTCATTAATTGTATAAAAGTGAAGGAAGGAAAAATCACCTTCCATCTGCAATACTTGCTGCACCAATACTCCATTCCTTTGTTACAGTAGTTTGTCTGTCCCCTTTGGTTATTAACCTAAGCCCTACTTGCCCGGCCTCCATGCCTTGCTCAGAGCCAGCTACAAGAATTTCCCAACACACAGTCTTCTGAAATTCAGTACCAAAGAGACATACTGGGCCAGACTCGGGCTGGATCATTACGCCAGCTGAGAAGCTAATCTTTTGACTTTGGCATACACTAGGGTCTATTTGGCCGCAGTGTCTACCACTGGTTGTTGGTTCATCATCAAGAACGCACACAGCACCCGTTATTCCTGTCTGTAGATGCCAGAAGCCAGTTTACACATTAAGAAAAATGGTTGACAAAAAGTTGAATAATTTCCATAATCAGTCTCACTACATGATCAAGACAAAAAATTTCAATACACAGGTTCTACATGCTTATCAAAAAAGAAACTGAGAAGTATTTAGGTTCTATACAGAATATAGGGTGCAAGATAAAAAAGGGACTTCGTTAATGGCAAGTCTGGAAGTTTTCATTCCAATGATGCAAGTCAAAAATTAAAGTCTTTGCAGAGTACAAAAATTTCCAAACCTTTGACAAGTTGACCATCTATGTGGTTGCACTCCCACATCCTAAAAAGTGCTCACCTTCTAGAAGGCATGCATATCGAGGAACCCACCATCCACTTTTACCTACTCTTCTGATGGAAACAATGTTTGAAAGTGCGAAAAGTCATTTTAAATAGTACTCTCCGTTTCATTTTAATTGTCCACTATTCTATTTTGGGAAGTTTCAAAATAATTGCCCACTTTCCTATTTGAGAATAGGACAAGTGATTTATATCCACAAATTTCATTTGGACACTTTTCATTGATTATATCCACAAAATTTACTTTTCTTAAATTCTTAAATATTGTGCAAATGGGTAGGGGACAATTAAATTGAAATGGAGGGAGTAATACCCATAGATGATACATATATATACATATATGTGCATACATACATAAATACATATATGCATATATATGATCATGTATGTGTGTATGTGCATGCACGTTGCTGCAGGAGTACTAGTGTGCAAGTCCATTGTAAATTGTAATTCCAAGAGAAATGAACACTCTAATGACCTCAACTTGTTCTCTATCGACACACTCGACCATGAGCTCATGACCCTAGGCTGAGAAGCATAAGCACTGTGAACTCCACTAAAAGGCGTTAAGATTCCATATCGCATCAAGGTCACTTTTGGAAGATGGTGAACAGAAGCATGTATTGGCAACTGTTCTAAACTAATACAAAGATGGAAAAATCAATCTTGTCAACTCCCGAAGAATCATGGAAATCCCCCAACTTTCTGATGTGCACAAGGGCTTACACACTCACCACTCAAATCCTTGACGTCCTCATCAATGCTGAACCAAATACCAAGATCGTACCCACTGGGAGAGCCGGGAAGCATTCCAACTGCGGTTTCGCTCTAATCCATTTGTAACAACCGGAGCCCGAAAACCTGGTCCGCTACGTCACCCTTCCACTGGCCTACCGAGCATCACATCTTGGATCAAACATGGCCCATCACAGGCCACCCAAAAGTCCATGATTTGATGCTGGTAGACGGGCCGCTTACAAATCATACGAATACTCCCCCCTTTCCGATGTGGGACAGGGGTTTTGTAAGACAAATAACCCAGCAGCTTTTGATGGTTTCCCAGAGTTTTGCAGAGAGTATTTGATTTTCACTTTGTGAAGAAAAAGTACTTAAAAATACCGGCTTGAGAATTCTGATGCACAGGTCAGAGAGTTAGACTAGGAATGGAACATAAGTTTTGACCAGCTTGGAGTGATTGAGGTCTTCGGCTGCAACGAATGGGATGAGCTATAAAAAGAAAAGCTATTGTTGAACTGCCTAGGATACAACAGTTGAAATCACAAAATTAGCCACCCAACCTCCAGAATCCACGATATACATGACTCAGTTTCCCTCGATCATGATCAAAACAGTCATTCACATGAAAAGCCCTTCTATTGGAAACTAAGGACTTCTCACCATAGAGAGGCTTAGTGGATAAGGGAATGAGAAAAAAAAATTACAATAAAGCCATAGATTTGAGTATATACTATAGTTATATTCCTTAAATTATATTTTACTCCAGCATCGTTAACATGAAGAAACATTTGAGGCGAAAAAGAATTATATCTATCGTCTGATAGTTTCCAAGATCCTCGAGCTATAATAACCACCTGATACTGTGTATGTTCGTGTGTCACAACAAAATGGTCATTACCTCCTGACACGACATTAACCCGCCATGGGAGAAGCCGTGAGAGGTGTCTCTTGTTAGTATAACAGTATGCAAAAGTTACCTGGAGAGCTCGACGAGACAACTGAGCACCACGAATGCGACGTGCAATGCTTGAAACCCTTTCACGTGCAAAAGAATCATCAAGGACAGAATCACCTCCTACTGCACGCACCGCAGCAGCCACAGCAGCAGCTTCCCTGTTGCCAGCATTTGGTATAGAAGAAATGAGAGAAGCTTCTATCTCCTTCCATTTTCGTTCTTCCTTCTCAAGAAGAGCCTTCCTCCTTTCTTTTCCCCTCCCTTCTTCTTCCCGTCTCTGCATTAAGATTTCCTCTTCCATCTCCTTTTCTCTTAAATAACTACAAATTCAAGAGATAATGTTGGTAAATACTGGTATTACAAAAACCAGATGAAGGTTTGTGTTAATTTAGAGGGCGTCACTACCTCTCCTGTATGATCTCAAATTGCCTTCGGTCTTCTGGCATCCACTTCTTGATTTTTTTGGCACTTAGGTCTGAAAAGCCAATGCTATCAAGAAAAAGTTTTAAGCGAACCTCATCCTGTCCCGCCAAAGTTCAAGGAAAATACAATTAGTATGAAAAACACATAACAAGGCTTCCAGCATAACTAAAAGTAGGTTTCATGTTCACCTGTACACGTTCCGCTTTGGCAGTTAAACCAAGTAAAAGAAGCAAATAACCACCAAATTTATCCCACATGTAAACCCATTCTGTATCAATTGCCTCTTCTAAAGCCAGAATCCGTGCATGTGCACATATTTCTCGTCTGTAACCTATATCACTGGTTGACTCATGGTGAAATGTCCTTCCATTTCTTATTCTTTGAAGGATTGATCCTGCTGCTAGTTCTTCATTCCTAAGACGATCTCTTAATTTCATGACATCAGCTCTAGGAAGCACAAAATTTCCTGTCCTATCACGCATGACCGCAGGGTCTCCTACTAAAAGAGCCGCTGAACTAGCAGACCTCTGCGGAGCTGAATAAGTTCCAGAGAGAGCATTTCTAGTCTGCACAGGGAAAGAAAAAAAAAACACTATCCAATTGATATAGTTTATCAAACAAGATATGGAAACCTCTTCATGAACTGTTGAAATAGCTTGCAAAGATAGCAAGAAATAAAAACATGACAACTGAGCAACCTTTTAGAAAATGTTTGAGAAATATTCAGTATTTAATAGACACAATAAAGCTGAGTTCATGAAACACGTTATTCTTCCTGGTGATTACAGATCCATAAGATATACTAGATTGAATGTAATTAAAAATAACAACTGGAACATATAACCAAATTGCAATCTCTAATGTACCTTGGTAGCAGATCGAGCAATTGCCTGTATGACAGTTTCCTTGCTGAGAAAGTGTACAGCATCTTCCATCATCTGATATGAAAAGGTCGTGATAAGTTAACACCAATGAACTTAAAGTCAAGTTCAAGACAAAAATTATTCCTCCTTGAACCATGTTTGAGTCAATGAATACTATCTATTTCTTCACTTAACAAGTGGTGAACAAACCTCAAGAGTTAAGCATGGTCGAGAAACAGCAAATCCAAAAGCTACGACAAGCGTAACTGCTGATACAGCTGCTCCAGCAAATGGGGGATATATTATCAAACTTGCAACGACACCCCAGCCTTCAGTAGCCAATGCAATCCCGTAAAGAACAAGGAAGGGGACACTGTCAACAAGTTCATGAGCCAAAATAAGATTTTAAGAATATTGACGTTTGTGAATGGATCTACAAATGCTGGACAGATGAGAAGAGAAAAATTCACAAAAAATAGGCCACAATTTAGGAAGAAAGATGGAATATCAAATATTTAAAATTTTGCACCAGACCTGACATTTTCCCCACTGTCTGCGTGAGCATCATAAACATATACAGGCAGTACTCGTGGAGAATAAACCACAATAGGAGGTGAAAGAAGCACCTAAAGAGGAAAGCAGCTTACATAAGAAGATGAAAGAGCGTATGAAGTAACAGCACTACAAACTTCAAATGTAATTCCAATCGAAGCAAGAAAGCTGTGAAACGACGAAAAATAAGATCCACAATAGGTTTATGACACTCATAAGCGACTCACAGTCAATGCCCGTCCAGCAAGCAGAAACAAAAATGAGAAGTAACCAACAGATGCTCCAACAAAAGCTTTATCTGAAAAGGGACAAAAATTGATAGTGTACTTTCCAACCAAAGCACTAATAAATAACCTGACTTAGAAGAGATTGACTATTTGCATATTTAAAGGAAAAGATTCTTACCTTGAAACCATCCAACAAGAAATGCAGCCAAAGCCAACAGAAATGCAAGAAAACAAACCAAAAACATCTGTGTCCTGGTCAAGTAGAAATTATTTGAAGCCCAGAAGTGGATAACACCAATAGCTACAACAATGAGGAGAAGAAGTAGAAGGAATGATGCTCCTATCTGTTGCAAAGAAAATGAAAGAACAAGTTACAAAGATGTCTTTGGCACAAAAGCTGACATAACATAATGAAACCTAAGCAAGCCTTTCTCACCGTCCACGGTTTGACAATGACTATAACTGCTGATATTGCACTAAGCAGAAGAAGAAGACCAATGATGACAAAAACATAAACACCTCGTGAAAGTTTCCAATTATCATCCTTCCTGCATATGGTTTTTGTAGCACAATCCATTAGTGAGCGCGTGTCAAAACTGAGAGGGGCATTCCCAGTAATACATTGAAACAGGAAATCCGCATATAGGCAGAGGAAAATATTGCCAATATGTGCAAGATTACTTACCATTTAAGCAAACCAGAGCAAAGAGAAAACAGTGCTGGGATGCACACCAAAGGAAGAAGCGCAGCTAGGAAATCAGCCTTTCTAGGAACCTGGTCAGGTCTAGAACTCACGACCTCCAAATATGATGCACCACAAAATACCACGAGAACAACTACATATATACAGCAGCAACAAAAGCAACCCATTAGAACAAATGCCATGAAAAGTAGCAACAATTCAAAGATATTCATGGAGTTCCTAAGAATTTTTTCACTTTCCTTCATCTACTTATCATGGAGTGGACATGTAATACCACGCAGTAAGAAAGCATGCTTTCAGGGTAGCAGGAAAAATGTCGAAAAAGATGATAATGGAAACCTACCAGCAAATATTGTAACGCATAGAGCTGAGGAGAGAGAGAATCGATATGTTGCAAACCAGGATACAATTGGCAGCAGGCCTGTAACTAGTAAAGCAACTATAGAAGCCATTGCCCATCCGAGGTACACAGATGATGCATAAGGAGATGTAACATTATTCGGGCTACCAATCCATCCCTTGTAATGTAACCCCTCCAAAGGCCTTGCCGAAACAATTGCACCAAGTGAAATCACCGATCCAGTAAATACTGATATGCAGATGAAGAGAACAACGCCCTGACAATAGATTGTGACAAAGTGATCAGAAACAAAGACAAGCAGGAGCTGACCAAAAACCTTATAGACTAACTGAGGTGAACATAAAAGAACTCTTGAAAACAATTGAGCACGGGACATTTGGAATCAACTTGATTCAACTTGATTGCCAAATGTTCCTTGATTCAACTTGATTCCAATTGAGCACGGGACATTTGGAATCAAGTTGAATCAAGTTCAGCATAAACATGAAAACAGAGTACAAAATCTAGGTCCAGATTCAACTATCGCTCTCATGTACAGACCGAGAGAAAGATAAAACAGCACACTTCATTTTTGTGCAGCCAAAACCATCGTGTAGTACAAGATACTGCAAACCATAATGAGGAACCAAGCCTTTGATGAGGTTGCCAAATGACCAAACCAAAACCCAACGAACGAATGATGTTTGAGTGGATACACTTAAACCCAAACGGCATTGCAAAAACTTATGACACCTTCTCTCTCACTGATTTAAAGCCGGCAACATAAGATCTGCTGTCCCCAACCCTCACACGGTACCCCACTCATGAAGAGGAGAATAAAGGCGCATCATCATGCACACATAGCACCACAATCTAGTGCACTTCACTACAGCATATAGATGTGGACCAAATGCCAGTGCCAAGACTTAAGCCCAAGACCTTGCCAACCGAAGATAAAAAATCATGTTATGTCACCAACACATCTCACAGCTTGGAGTTGTTAATTAACTGTTCTGTACGTTTCATTAAAATACTATGCTTCCTCAAAAGAAATTATAAAGAAATCTTCTCAAATGCATGTGATTGTCTGCAACTATTGGTCCACCAGGCTTTTATGAGCTTCCTACTCCAACATATGCCAATGAATGGACTCACTGAACATACATTCTTTTCCAATGAACTCACAAAGGGCAGAAACGTGTTCTAGTACTGTTGGAAGTTTTAGAGATTTTTATACTAGTTGTTTGTAAGACAAAGCAAACCACAAAACATTAAGTGCAAAGTAAAGGTAATGCTAACAGATTGGCAGATTGAAAACCTCTCTCATTCCCAGCGTACGATTTCCAACATGACCAGCAGAATCAACTCTTGAAATCCAAAACTGGTAGCTGTTACGCATCCATATAGGAATGGCAACAGAAAGGCATGCCACCATCAGAGGGATGGTCAAAGATAATCCAAGAAGAACTGACGATTTGCTGCAAGAAAAATATAGGAACATGCCAACAGAGTCAGAAACATAAAGAGTATATACGCAGGGGAGAGAAATGTAAACTATAACTACAATATACGAGTTTAATGAAAGATTAACGATATTCATGCCACATTCCTAACTCTCACAAGTGGATAAACCTGTTTAAGTAACATAGAAACTAATACTCCCTCCATTCCAAAATAAGTGTCATGTCTGAATTGGTAAATAATTTTAGGAGCAGCATTTGACTTTAACAAATGAGTGAGTACAAATAATTTGGTTGTGGGTCCCAAAAAAATGTGTGGTCACCACTCTTTCGTAGCTCCAAAACGGGAAAACTTTCGAAGTGAACACTGAGTTTGGAACATCTGAAAAAGGAATAGTGGAAACTTATTTGGGAACGGTGGAAATATTAACTTGTACAACAGCATTCATAGTTGGAGCTCTGAGCTTCTCGAAGTTCTGGATAAATCATTAACATATAATACGCACAGCTATCCGATGTGCATAAGTACTAGAAACAGACACAAAACTTAGTCGAAGTTTTAAATAACCAACTCTCATTCTCAAATAAAACCCCTGCGTGAGGTCATTTCGGCCACAAGTATGTCAGCTGAAAAAAAGACTTGCGTATGCTACTTCCCAATACAACTTGCAGAAGTTGGACAACAAAATGTTTCTAAGATGTCTTGGCAATCAATCACAAACAGATTGCAGATTGGTTGTCCAACAATTGGTACGTCAATTAATAAGCTCCTGGATCTTAATAAAACGAGAAGAGAGCTCAGACGTAAAGCTCATACAACGATGTTTTACATAAAGCACATGCTTTTACACAAAATCAACCTCCAAAAGTAAACAATTTTGGACCTTGATCCAGTGTTCAACTGAAAATCGCTTAAAGGTGTTGTTCAGTCATTTGATAACAGAGTAAAGACTTTTAGGATGCCATGCTACCAGATCGAACTTTCATTTCGGTTGCAAAGTGTTGCAATGATGGTTGTGACTTGTGAGCAGCACAAGTCCAGGTGCAAGGGTTGAAGGTTAACATACTGGATTGTGCAGTCTAGTGATGGTAGCAAGCTGGTAAGGTTGAGGTGAATTGAGGAGCTAGAACGTATGAGCTACTGAAGAGAAGGGATGATATAGCAAGTAAGAAATATCGTTTCAAATGCTTTTCATGACTGTAAGGTTATTTTATAAATTTATAATCGTTGATGAAACATTGTCATTGAAATGATGGCTTGGAGTAAATGTTATATTTTGTAGTGGTTGCAATAGTGTGGTCGAGTGTGGATAGCCTGCTTCATTGAGGGTGGATCTCAAAAATCTTACAAAATTAAGAAGAACAAATAAGAAAGCTCCAAGTCCCATCTCAATCCGTCCCACTGAGACGCCTACTTTGTATGTGCCCAAACCATCTGAAACTATTCTCTTTTTTTTTTATCTACAATAGGACCAACTTTTACCATCTCAAGTATATGATCATTATGAATATTACTTTTTATAGTGTTGCCACACATCCATCTTACAATTTGCATTTCAGTGACACTCATCTTTCATATGGGGTTTAAAATTAAATTTCATAGATTCTTGGGAAGAAGGGTGGAATTCATCTTTTTATTTCTACAATGGGTTAAAAGGTTTAAGAAAGATTATTAATAATGGAAGCTCTCTCAATGTGATCTCACCAAGAGAAATCTGAAGGTGGAAGCTTAGAGCCACATCCTCAATTTTTCACAATACCTCGGGTTGGCAATACTTCTGTATTTCTTTCAAACAGTCCTAAGTTTCATCTGGAATATCCGACTTTTCACATAACAGTGCAATGTTTGCCGGGAAATATTGCACATACCGGCTCCTTGGAGAACCATGGTAAAGACATACATAATGTGAGTTATCCACATGATGAAAATACTTCTAACATAACGCTCCTTGGCACAAGGAGAAACTCGTGGTCCTAAAAGATTTGAGAATTGGTAGCAAGGATATTAATGCGCTTGCCAACTCGATTCCTTCTCAAATCTATTTATTTCCCAAATTTGAGAGCCATGCAATCAGTCTCAATCTTCGTTTATTTCCATCTACTACTTGAATTCTCACCCTTCCATGTCTCAAAAACCAAGGAAAAAGTTAATTTACACGCATGGGATGATTCCCATATAAAAGTTCATGATCGAACATTCCTATAGCTTTCCTAAAACCTGGGGAGGAGGATGCAGGTGCAACTAGGACGTAATTATAATGTATTTCATGTCGTCTTAAGATAGCATCAAGGAATGTAGCAAAGAACAGAGAAACACACAACGGAGAAAAAGGGAAGATAAACAAAATAGAGACGAAAACATGCGACGAAGCACGACACCTATTTAGGCTTTTTAACCCTGAATCTTTCTGAATTGAGACAATTACAAGAAACAACATGGAAAATTAGCCAGAGAAAAATTAAATCAAAAAATATTTGAAGAACAAGCATCCCCATAACATCAATAATTCCACATCATACCTCAAGAAGGAGAGCAGTAGACCAACACAAGTGCTCAGCAGCCAGGCAATAAAGCCATACTGAAGAAACAAGAGAGATTGGAGAACAATCAAGATTAGAACAATCACAGATTCAACCACACCCCTACAAAATACGGGGATACAAACACCCAATAATAGACATAAAATCACTGCATTGCAAGGCTACATTGATGCATTATGAAATGCATGCTCGACAATGCAGATCCTTCTATACTCGAAAACCAAGGCACGCTAGATAAAGTATACCTTCCGAGGTTTTGAAGTCATTGCCATGTCTTCAGCTTGAAGTGACCGCAGGAAAGCCATTATAGAACAGATCACAGGAGATAGAAGCAGCACAGCACAGCCGAACTCAAACTACATACACAGGCATTTGTCAGTGCTTCAGTAATTTAAGGTAATGATACAATATATCCAACCTAAAAACTGATTTTGGTGCCAGTGACCTAAGAATTATAATGCCCCAAGGAAATAAAGTCTCTTCTCACCTGTTGGTGAGTTGCATTTATTACTCTAACCGTCTTTGGTCGAAAAATAGCCACTACAACTGTCTCAATGATGAAGATTAAACTGAAGAGAACCCATGCCCGCTCCGGAGTACTAGCTACGTGGTGCAAAACTAGTCTAGAGTATCTGAGCCACTTTTCTAGCCCTCGAAGCCTAAGTTCCTCGGATAATGATATTTGATTCGGTAGAGCACTGTCAACACCGTTTGAGTCGGTGATTGTTACTTCAGTGTTGTCACGATGATCTCTATCTGCATCTAAACTACTGCGCTGGAGTAATGCAAGAATTGTTGGATCCAATCCATTTTCCTTTAACATCACCGCAAAGTTGGGATCTAACCCTTTATCCTGTAATAAGTTAGTCAATTCAATATCTCCCCGTGCTGCTCTCCTCTTCAGCATAGATGTAATTCTTGGATCATTTAACTTTTCCTGGAATGCCAGGGCCAAATTTAAGTCTAGAGCTTGCTGATTAGCAGAAGTCGATTCACTAGAATCACAACCTTGACTTTCAAGTCCACTACTTGAACATACTACCATAGAGTTATTGTGATCAAGATTTCTCTCTGTATATGATGGTCCTGCATCAGCCTCTTGAACAACTGATCGACAGGAACTGCTACGTAGCACTAAACTAGGTCTTCCACTATCTAAGCTCTTCTCACTGTTAAAACCCTCAACGTTATTCCAGCTGCTCTCACCCATGCAATGTGCACCACTACCCAGGTGACCAGCCTCAGCACTACTACTACGTTTGACACTTGAGCCACAACCTTCGGACGAGCTAGATGAACTGTTCTGTTCTTTTCTCCGAAAACCCTCCCGTAAACGAATAACTGTACTCTGTAAAGCATCTCTCCTTGCAGCTAAAGGGTTTGTAATTGATAAATGACGAGAAACAGCAGCACCTAGCAGCACAGATGCTACAACTACATAACTAATACAGTGTCCAAGATACCTGGTAAGAAGCAGAAAGGACAATGTGTGATAATCCAGTTAAGACTTCTGACTATGATAGATGTGTTTAAGGTCTAAAACAAACTATGGTTAAGACTTCTGACTATGATAGATGTGTTTAAGGTCTACAACAAACCATAGTTAAGACTTCTGACTATAATAGATGTGTTTAGGGTCTAAAACTAACCAGTAATGAACTCCAAAACAAATCAGGAAGACCCGAGATGTGCCAGCAACAAAAAGAGCAACAACCCGACTTTGAAGAAGCTGAAACCCATATAAGCATGCTCCCATATTCCAATCTGAAAACAATGAAGATGATATGACATAAGATTCGAAAGCATCAGGGTAAAGATGGCATGCATTGGCAATCATGCCAAATTACTGATACAAACGAAACATACACATACCAAGAATAATAACAGCAGCTGATGTGACAGCCCCGAGCCATTTGGCCTCCTTTGCAGTGAGACCATACAAGATAGAATACACCAGAAGTACTAGAAGGGACCCAAGATATAAAAGCCCAAGATGTGATGCCCTGCACATATAAAACATGACCCAAGTAAGGGTAACATTACTATAGGAATTAAATGAAAAACACTCATAAATAGCTATCCATGTGTTTCAAAATTTCAATTTGAGTACATATTTTTATATTAGAAATTATTTGCGCATTTTCATGTATGGCATGTGTGTGACGGAAAGGAGAGAGACAGAGTCTGCTGAAGGAAGGATTAAAACAACAGTTGGAACATATGAAATTAATAAGCAACATAAAAGGTAAGAATGGATTTAAACTGATCTTCAAAAGGAACTATAGATACATTTACTAGTGAAAAGAAATATGTAAAGGAAGAGTGAGACAAACAACAAGCTTGCCTTCTAGATTGTCGAGGATACAACTCATTGGGATCCGGTGGTTCTGGTAAGCAAGCAACGGGTCCAACTTCAATGCAATCGGAGTAAGCAAATTTGTATGCCTTCCTTACATATTCATCCACATCTAAACCATTGCCTGTCTCAGAATGAAACAAGGAATTTCACAAAATCAAAGGCCAGAGAAATGATACAAAGTGGGATGGAAGATAAGAGAAAACAGTGATTAAACTTACGTGATGGTTATGTATGTTAGGAAGAAGAAATATGAAAAACTGCAAACTTACCATTAAAAACCATTCTGCAAATAAAGAGCATATTGATTGCTAATGCAATAGCTGAGACACCAAAGAAGAAGCCTGAAGGCGAATATCGCTCTGAAGCACTGCCGCCTGCTGTAACATAAACTGCACAAAGCTCATATGCGCAGAGAAGGGCAACAGCCAGAAGAAGAAGAACAGCAACAGCCCCTGATTACGAAGTGGTCACAGACAATACTATGAGATCAAGTGCAAGAACATCCAAAATAATTAGACGGGGGAGCAGTTCAGGGGAAGAAAAAGACCAAACATTGGATGAGCATAATTTGCAACTCCAGAATCCAGCAAAGAAAAGACTCAACTCAGCCTTTGTCCCAATCAATTAAGTCGGCTATATACGGTTCAATGATAGCTCATCACATAGGCCACATTCCTTCATGTATTTCGGATGTTCAAGTTAGCTGTGGTCTACCCCAACTCCTAGCTTGGTCGAGATTGACACCATCACACATTCTAACCGGTTACTAAGAGTCCTACATTGCATGTTACTAACTTACTAAGCCATCTTAAGTGATTCTCTCCTTCTTTTCTACTAAAGGAGTGACTTTCATCATCAAGCAACTTTTGTTCGTTACGAATCTTATCTTTTCTGGCTTTGCTGCACATCTAGCACTTGCAGAATTAGAATCAGCGATGAACTAAAAATCAAACCCCTTGACCCCTTTTGCCCCCTATCAGAAGTGAAAATGGAACTAAACCTTATGCATCGACCACATCATGAGTAATCAACCAGAACTGCCTTCAAAATCAAAATTAGAGATGGATAATTATAGAGGACTTAATGGAAAGACAACCATCTTCATGTCATTTTCATATTTAAAATTTATCGATGAAACAGAAAGATCAAAAAAAAAAAAAATCCATCTTCTGTCCTCCATATTTCTTTCATAATTTTTTTCTCCATACCCAGCCATTCTTCACTGAACACTCAGCTTTCTACTTCTTCCATCAGCTTTTGTCTACAATTCAGCAATTTACATGATCGGTTCAATTTTGGAGGTGAGTTTTCATTTATCTTTCTTCTTTTTTTTCATTCTTAAGCAATCAAACAAATAGTATTTGAACCCAAAAAAAAACATCATTTTGAAAACTAGATATCTAGATTTGGGAGAACAAGCTCTTCATATGTCATGATTAAGAAAATAGTAAAAAGTTGCTCACTGAAATGATCCCATGTGGCATAAGGAAAATGTTCAAAACTAGATGAACAAGAAAAAAGTTTCATAACGTACTTGAGCTTTGCCATTGTGTTCTCCACCAAAGCATGATAGAATAGAAAGCCAAGAGAAGAGCGATCCCAGCCATGATTACAGCCAAACCAACTATATCTCGACCCAATATTACAGTTAGCCAGTAGCCCCATACAATAAGCACCACAATTGGAGAGATGACAATAACCCACGCTGACAGAGAGAGAAAACCACATAATATACCCAACCGACGTCCTTGTAAGATACCCGGCCACTTTCTGGCGAAGATCCAACTGAAACGAAAATGGAGAATAAGCACATCAATATATTAATGAGATTGAAACTTGGCAGGCAAGAAGTGCAGCTGATGCAGTCATGCTAGAAGATTAACAGGCAGCATCCTCCTTGGAAGGGACGAGTCTTTCCAACAGTAAGTGATATAAGACAAGGCAAAGAAAATCAGGATATGCAAATAATTTAGGTGACGGGGACAAAAACCTCAAGGAATAAAGATAGTCGATTCTCGAAACTTTCGTGTCTAATCCTATGTCAAAGACCTTTAAACTGGCCAGCCCTACTAGTAATACAGAAATACTAAGGGATAACAGAACCTTAAAAAAATATGAAAACAGAAACCTGTCAAGATGTCAAAGACCTAAAATTAACCAGATAAACCCACAATCAAAATCCAATTGTGGGTCAAGGCTTATCATAGATCCTCTAGCTCCAGGTATCTAGCTTTTCTTTTACCCCCATCAGTGAGGTTTCTCCTTTTTGACCTAGGTAGTAATGAGTTTGGAAAGTTAAAACAGGCTCTCTGCTTTCCAAGAGTAAACTGGGTAGTGAAAGGAACATCTGGTGCTTGGTTCTTGAACACCATTCAGAAGAAACAACTACCAGGGCAAGTAAGCAGTCCATCAAACAGAAGAGAAGATGGAAAATAGAGCCAAACTGGTTAAGGTATTTTCTTTTCTCAGCTAGACGGTATAGGCATCAAATTCATGAATTCTATTTTGATTTGTCAGTATAAAATCTAGAAAAAGAGCAGTGAAATTGGAGGATCATTTGCTAACTCAAGATGTGAAGACCTGTACAAAGTAGTCTGCTACCTTGTAAATTTCCAAATGACAGCCATTCCAAGTGAGTGGGTACAAACATCCACTTCAGATGATTTCTTTCCAAATTTAAGAAAAGGTGACAGGAGATGAACAACCCTTAGATTTCAAACCAGTTAAGGGTGCGTTTGGAAGTGGAGTTTTTTGATATGTTTTGTTTTTGTTTGTATTTTGTGTTTGTTTTGTGTTTGTT